>JARHVA010004862.1:297500-607500 GCA_037957365.1 Torreya grandis
TGTATGATGCTTTTGTCTTTGTTTATTTTTTTCTATCTAACTTTCATAATTGAATTATTTGAATAAAATAAGCTTAAAAGGTAATACAATTATATTATTAGTCCTAGAGGGATACTCTAGTAAGTATTTGTACTTAACTTGGAATGATTTTTTGGTGCAGTGGCCAATAAGATTTCATCAATTAAAGGACAAAGAGAAAATATAAGGCTTTTACTCTACTCTAGTGTAATTTCTATACTTAGTTTTTTAATGTTACTATAATTTCTTATTCTATTTTTTTCACTATATATTCTATTTTATTGTTCTAATGTTATTGAAATATCCCTTTTCCATATATTTAGAACATATTTTGTATTTTTAGGAAAAACATACAAAATGACACAAACCATACATCTAAAATATGTAAACTGATATTGCACAACTATATTATTCATGTAAGGCATTGATTATACTAAATAATATATATATATAGAGAAGTGAATTTAGAATAAATCCTTACAATAATCTAACATCAATGTGATTATTGTAGAGGTAACAAACTCCATCGAAGCTCTAATGTGATTTTTGAGTGAAACCACCATAAACCAACTAGGGAGGATCTTTCACTACCGAAACGAGAAATCTTATGAGGGATTTCATCCTCTAATATATCTACACTCTTAATGTTTTTCATCCTAAGAGATAAGAAGTTTAACACATGTTCAAGATCTAAAAATGCGGGGGGGGGGGGGGGGGGTGGATTTTGATTTAACAAAGATAGATCCATTACAAAAGATAAAACATCCTTATATAGAAAATGCATAAGGAGAGATGTAGGAGATGGAAACTTTATGAAGAAGCAATAAATGTTCCACACCTAATTAATGCATGTGACTCAATATTTAAGTGTTTATCTTGGTGTGTAAAAGGTCAAAAGTTAGATCTCCACTTCACATAAGATCAGCCACCTTTTTTGTTTTTATCTCTTCCATTCTCATGTCACTCCAAAATAGTGTGTTCATCACACATGTGAAGCCAATATTCAACAGTGAAGTCTTGTCCTATTTCTCTCATGTGCATGCATGCTTCCAAAATGTCCCCATACCTTATTGACTTCTCCCACACTCCAAAATAAGATTCCACCAAATGGTGTCACCCCAACCATTCACCCTTATCTTCTTCACCCAAAATTAGAGACATGTGACTCACCAAAGATAAGAAACCTATCTCTTAGGGGAATACTATACCCCACTCCCTCGTATGAGCTATATTACATGAAAGATCCTTCATGGGACATTATACATCATCAAAAATCCACATCACCTACTGCATCACCCTACACATCACCTTAAATAGTGATAGTGAATAGTAACCTATAAATAGTGACTATGTAAATAGTGACATTACACTCACCACTATGCCACATCACTATTATGACATACAATCATGCACCTTAATTGTGAATACTGACTATGAATAGTAATTATAAATAGTAATCTCACTCCCAACATTAGGCATTTTATGAGCTCCTAAAGATCCCCTAAACATAATTCCACTAATTGAATTCCATTCTAAAAATGTTGGTAGTCTATAAAAAATTTAGAGCTTCTAAAGATGTTAGAAGAGTATAGAATTTAGACATTATATTCTTCCCTCCCCAAGGTTTCTTGTCCTTAAGTAATCATTAGTCTTAACTAATAATTTAACTCTAAATAATTAATGTGGATCTAAGATCTCAAATTAGTCTAGGAGGTTTGTAATTTTTTTCTTTTTTGTGCTATGCTACAATGCACCTTAAATTTAGACCTCCTTAACCCTTTTGGTTAGTAGTATAAAATTTATATACATGAATGTACCAAGCTCTCCATCAAATTTTTTTATCCTTATAGGTTTCTCTTGCTCTACTCTGATAAAATCTAGAAAGTTGGTGCTAAAATTATTTATTAATCCTTCTAAAACTTATGATTTTTCACCTAAAATGAGAATTATACTAGCTAGAGTATTCATCCTCTTTATTTGGAAGGATATACCATCCTTTTCCAATGTTTCAGTGGCATACAATGTAAATCTTTTTTCAGCCATTCAAGACTAAAATCAATAACCCAGATTCTAATTTTTTGAAATTCAACACCTTGTAAATGAAACAACTGCTCCAAAACTAAAACCTGCTAGTCAAAATAAGAAAAATGTGCATTCTATTGGATAAATTTACCTCCATAGTCAAAAATCTAGAGATGATACAAATTTGGACTTAAATTTCTCTCCAATCCATTTTAACATACACAAATGAATGTATGATATGGCTGATTGAAAAGGAACCAAAAATATCAACTTGGAAATATCTTATTGAAGTCCTCCATTAAACATTTCTTTCACAATCATAGACTTTCAAAGAAATAGATCCACCATGTTTATGTTATGCTACTCTGATTTTCATGAGATATTATCCTATGAATCTCTTGGTGATGCTTAAGACATCAAAACTAGGAAGAATACTTTATTCACAACCATTCAATTTCTCATGGTAGTTCTCACATCTATGTAGAGATTCTGAAAAATCAAAGTCCATCACTATATCATTATGATTTGAGGTATCATTGGAAGAAATAAAAAATTGGTCTACCCAAGCCACATAGCCCTATCTAAAGATGCTCTCCATCCTATTAGTTTCCATGATCTTGGATGCACCATTTGTCATACCTCTTAGGACCACTCTATTTCCATCTGCTCTAAATTTCAACTCCATGGTCTAAAAATTCTACAAGTACTTCCCCATATTCATGTTCCCATCATTTTAAGACCTTTTTGGTGTGTTTATACAACTAGATTAGCTCACCTTTTGAAAACATTTATGACTATGTAACCAACTGAGTAGGTATGAAAATCTTAGAATTTTTTGAGTGTATCTTAGGCATTTTTCCTATGCACATTTCATAACTTCTCCCTTCTTTTACACACTAAAATTCAATCCTTGAAGGAAATTTTTTTGAGTCTAAATTTTCATAATTATCAAAGCTTAGGGAAAAATAAATAAAATGATTTTTGTCATACCTTAGGCTACTGACAACAAGCTTGTCCTCCTTGGGAAAAGTTGAATTGGTGGAACCCCTTCCATCTTTGTGATTCCCCATTTATTTTTCACATACATGTCTCTCTCCACTACTATTTTGAAAACCAACAAGTGGTTTTTCAATATTATCCTTCAACAATTCCTTAGGCTTGTTCCCCATTATTTATCTCTCTTCCCTTATTATCAAGGGTAAATTCCTTTGAGGTGATGAAGCCTTCATCACTTCTATTAATCTTTTTTTATTTTTTTAAGGAAGACTCTTAACATCTAGGGATGAACCCTAAAACCTTAATAAAATCCTTAAATAACCTATGATAACTCTCCCTATATTACAAAAATTCATCCATAGCTTCATCTATTGTCATCTTCTTCATTCCCACTTTTTAAACCAAGATATTCAACTAAAAATATTTAAAAAGGGTTAGCTTCCAAATAGGTTGGAGAGATCACCAAATTTGATACCACTATAGTATCCCTTTTTAGTATATTTAGAATAATTTTTTCATTTGCAAATAAAACTTACAAAATGACACAAACCATACATGTGAAATATTTAAACTAATATTACACAACTATATTATTTATGCAAGCCACTGATTATACTAAATAATACATACAACTAGAGCAGTGAATTCACAACAAATCCTTACAAAAATATAACATCAATGTGATTATTTTAGAAGTAACTAACTCCATTGAAGATCTAATGTGAATTTTGAGTGAAACTACCATAAACCATCTAGTGAGGATCTTTCACCATTGAAACCAACAATCTTGTGAGGGTTTTCACTCTCTAAAATATCTAAACTATAAGTGTTTTCATCATGGAAGAGAATAAGTTGAACATAAATTCAATCTATAGAAATGGGGGACTATAATTTAACAAATATAGATCCATTACAAAGGATAAAAAAACCTTATATATAAAATTCATAAGGAGATAGGGAGGACAAGGAAACTTCATGAAGAAACAAGAAATGCACCACACCTAAGTCATGCATGTGACTCAATAGTGAAGTTATTATCTTAGTGTGAAAAGGGTCAAAAGGTGGATTTTCACTTTGGACAAGATCATTTGCCTCCTTTGTCTTTGTCTCTTCCATTCCCATGTCACTCCAAAATCATGTCTCCCTCACACATGTGAAGCCAATATTCAATACTAAAGTCCTTTCATCTTTTTCCCATGTGCACACATGCTTCCAAAAATGTCCCCACACATTTTTGACTTATCACACACTCCAAAATAATATTCTAAGGATGGAACACCAAATATTCACCCCTTTTTTCTTCACCCAAAAGTAGAGACATGTGACTCACCAAAGACAACAAACCTATCTATTAGTGGAGTATAATACCACAATCCATCATATGAACTAGATTACATGGAAGATCTTCCTTAGGCCATGCCACATCATCTACAATCCACATCACCTATTACATCTTCACTTGCATCACCTTCCATATCACCATGAATCGTGATAATGAATAGTACTTGTTGATGCAGGTTTTATGCACACCATAGTTGTTGAGGTAACCTCTAATGTTTTAGAATCTCAATGGAAGTAAAATCCACTCCAAGACACAAGTTGTAGGTATGTGGTTTTTTCAACCTATTGATGGAATAGTGAAAAAGTATGCAGTTTGTTGTCAAGGTTTTTTTTTGTGATGGAGGTGTGGTTCCTACAAGAAGGTGGTCTCTTAGGTGAGTTGGATGGGTGACTAGTTTCTAATCTAAGGTGGGTAAATAGTTATGACAAAAACAAAAGGAGGGTAAGGTAGAGAAGAAAAAAATATTGGTGATTTTTGAAATAATCACTTTTATAGATGGTTTCTGAATGGACCTACATTTTCTCAAAACTATTACCTATTGCTAGCAGCAAGTGCACACTTACAAATAGATACGACTACGAGATCTAAAGAACAAAGGCATAAGTAGTCTAATAGCATCAGACAAAGGTTTCCCATGCTAGGGTAGATTTTGTATAGCCTTCATTTGGAGATTATGACTCAGACCAATAGATTACCTAAGGTAGCTATGACACACACTTAGAATACTACACCAAAAAAGCACAAATACACATTCATAAATGTATTTCAATACAACCTAACTTTCTCAATCAATAATTTACTAACCACTAATAGATATTGCACATACAATATTAGTATATTAGTCAATAAAATCAAGATTCTACTTGCAATATTGAGCATCCTAAAGATTAATTGAAACAACATCCATTAAAAATAACAATTAACAATACCACATGGAAAGAAATACCCAAAATACTTCACATAATGACCAAAATTGGCTTCTCCACCTTGTATTTCAAAAAAAATTGACCCTTATTTAAGGGTGATACAATAGTATGTATAGATTTTATGGAGGTTTTTCCTCATCCTCCATGTCTTTACATGATGTTTACATGGGATGGTTGGAAATGTAGTTCCAATTGTAGTCTAAAATTGAAATGGAGATATAAATAGAAGGAATTGACTTTATAATATAATGCAAAAAATGTATGTACAAAAGAATGAGTTGATTATTACAAGGACCACTACAAAATTGAGGTGTATATGGAACTAAGGTTGAGTTGGTTTAAGTGTTACATGTGTTTTAGTCAGAGTAGAAGCCAAAGGAGTGGTCCTACTAGTATAAACCTATTTTGTTTTTGATTCATTATCTTTTTATACCTTTTTTACAACTTCATGCTACTACCAAATAATCTCTTGGTTTGCCTAAGAATATTTACATTCTCATCTTTAGTAAGTTGGAATTTACTTCTAAATATCTCCACTTCAGTCACCTTCCTTCTTACTTTACTTAGTTCTACTTCAATATTATCCACTGTCAAACCTTGAATACTCCCTTTGAAATTATTGATCGACTCTTGAATAATGTTATCAAAATTAACTCTACTAATTAACCTCCCCATATAATCTTTCACCTTGGAAAAGTTTAAATCATTCAAAATTTGAAGGATTTGGGCTTCAAGTGACTGAAAATTTAGAGTCATGGATATAGCCAACATCAACCATTCTTTGACCTCTTCATGTCTAATGACTAGTAAATTTAAGGAATTAGATGTATTAAATGTAGTCATCAGGTCAAGATGTCTATATAGTGAGTTTCCTATATAGGCAAATAACATTTTAATATTTATGTTATCTTGGGCTAAAAATCTACAAATATGATTTATCAAGCATATTTTAGGTGCCATCTCAGCCTTCATAAATACTAGAGCCTCCAAAGAGTGGTAGAATTTTGAATTAGACTCCCTCACCTCAGCGTCTATACTTGTAGGGACATGCATGATATTTAATTATTCTTTTAGATTCTCAAGGTATGCCCATAGTTCCTTCACTTCATCCTTAAGCTCCCAACAAGCCAATTATATCCCTTTATGAATAGCTACAAGCACATCTTTGTGTGCTTGAGCTAGGTCTGAGAGATTTTCTTTGAAAATATATTCTCCTGGCTACTTGTTCTACCTCTTTGTGAGAGAGAACACTAGCTATCACTCTTTAAGGATGATACTATCTCCTTGGTCATCTTCAAGCTTTCTCTTCTTAATGCTTTGGATGGAGTTAGTGGGAGGATCAAATACTGTAGTCACCTATGGTAGCATAGTTATCTTGAAATTAGGCCTCTTTTGAGTTTGTTGCCTTAATCCCATGGCCCAAAATGGGATATTGGTAGGTGATTTAGAGGTTATGACAACTTATTTCTCTGGCTCTTCCTTCTCTTCTTTATTTTACCTCTAAGCTGACTTGGTCAGTACATTTGGTAAGGAAGCCTATATAATTTTGGACCAATCCACTCCTCCTATTTGAGGAAGTGGATGGACAACCAAAATATGTGGATTTATTTTTCTTCCTTTACTTGTACTAGTAATCATGATTTCCTTATTAGAGGTGGGAGTGGGGAGTGGAAGGGAAATTTATGTGGATTGGACATGAAATTAGGATGTGGTCAAAGTAGTCTACACCTAACTAGATAGTTTATTCTTTTTATGATGTCTCACAATATTAGTACTAGTAGGTATAAAAGGGGTGGTCATGGAAAAGGATATAGTAGAAGTTGTGTAGGGGTCAATGGAAGGAGTGGATCAGGTGGAAGGCACTTCCATAGAGGAGATATGTGTATCAATAATAGATATTAAGGCTGAAGAAAAGGTAAGGAGGCTTGAGGTACCTTAAAGCTATATCTTGATGGGATTACCCTGAAGACTAAGATCCATTACTTCTTCCAATTTAGCCTCAATATCTTAGTCCTCTATCCAATCTTGGATGATAGCTTCATCTCCTTGTGATTGTAGGCTTAGAGGTGGCATAGGGAGCCATGTGGATATTTGAGTAATTGGAATACATATGGGGGTCCTTGGTTTAATGAAATAAACCAAGGGAACCTTCCCTCAAGTAGGAGAGTCATGGGAGGAAGGGATTATTATAGAGTGAGCAGTGGCTACCCTAATTGATAAAACATGAGGCATACTGGGGGTATCCATAAATTCTAGAGTGGTGATAGAACCCTACCTATCTTCTTCATCTAATTCCAAACTAATGGGGTCTCCTTTGGCTCCTCCTCTCCCTAAAATTGATTTCAACATTTTGGGATCCTATTTGACTATTTTTAGCTTTAACTCCAAAGGGGGATCCTAAGAAGAAGAATCTCCCTACTCATGAGTTTTCCCATTTTATAAGTCTGAATGTTTCCACCCTTTAAAAAGGTATCTTCACTTGTCTAATTCCTTGGTGGAGATGAAGGGATCTATTTAGATCATCCTTAAATGATCCTCTTGCAAGCTGACTATTTTAGCCCATTCTAATAAGTCTTCATCAATTACAGGATTTAGAAAAGAAAGTCATAACCATATAGTTGGTGGTATTAGGGAATGTTGAGTCCTAGAATATGATGCTAGATATGCCCATGAGGGTCCCAATATCTATGATGCATTATGGGTAAATTGTATCAGTTTCATTTTGATACAACATCACCATGATGCTTCCTCATTGTGTATGTTATTCTTCTAATGGTGACAACACTCCCAAAGAATAAGGTTTTATTTTGTCTTGCCAAGTCTTATTATATGTTATTCCACAACTAGAAAACTATCTCTTACTCTAACAACTTGTTAGGTACATGTTTTGGAAGACACAAGGGTACCACCTTATTTCCCCAAACAAAAATAATGGTGGTGTCTAGATATAAGAAATAATCACCCTTCCCAGCCAAGCTATTCACAATGTTTACCCCAATATGTGGCATTAGGGAGCCATAGATGGCCAACCATATCTAAGGGTACACATCCTCATTAATTCTGACCATGTGCCTCTAAAAGGCATAGATGTGCATGAATGAGTAATGGTCACATATTTTATTCTTGATGCAATTTGTGGTTGGGGACCATAAATGACCCAAGTCTTTATAACATGTACCCATGACTACATCAACTAGGTATGACATCATATAAAAGTCCCCTATAAAGGTAGGACATCTATCCTTGTGTATAATTTTCTCTCTTAGCCCAAAGCTAATTATTTCTCCCAAGGCATAAGCAACATCATGTGTTATTATCATATGAAGGAAAGGCACCCAATCTACATTTACAAAATTAATAGAGTTCATATTATATAATCAATTCAAAATATCCATACCTATATGGATACCCATCCTAAACTTATTGATAGGTAATGACTTCTTGCCCTTCTATGCCATGGTTATGTTGGGCAGCAACCCTGATTGCAGTGTTCCCTACAGTGAGTTCTCTTTATTGAATTGTAGTAGGATGTGCTTATTAAAGTAGGTATCTTGTGTAGCAAGAGAAAAATATCTTTTAAAATTATCCCCATATATTCATGACACCATTGTATTATTGTGATCATGAAACAAATATACATCTTATGATATTTTGCTTGAAAAAAATAAATCTTTGATAAGATTGATGCAAGGAATGAACTTTGGTTTAGTAAGAGCAAAATGTAACCTTTGGTGTTTGAAATCAATTATTTGAAAAATAGATTGTTTAATTGCATTGTTTCATCATCTACAAAAAAACATCCATTGAATCTATAGCATCCCATAGCTATGAGTAATTCTGATATTGGTTATCCAATACCTCTATGTTAAACATAGTGTCCTTAAACTCTATGGGATCCTTAATCAAGAACTTAGAGGGATAATTAATTCCTCAAGATGACTTGGATGAGGACACCATGGATATATGTGCATGATTATTTTGATCAATATGTTACCAGCTGTGTGTACTCATAAACCAATGTGATTAAGCTAAATTTAGCTTACTTGCAGTCTATTATATGCTATTTTGAAATAAAAACTAGGGATCTTGTGTACCACTAGGAATTTAAGATGCTTTGATCACAATATATCTTGAATGTAAATTATGGCTCAAATGGTTGTGTATCACCAATATAAGATCCTGTATTAAATATTAGTTCATGTGGCATAAATGTGAAACATTAACTTTGCTCCTTTTAATTCAAATTAATCACATAAAGTTGGTGGGGTATTTATTTAATGTTAATAGGAAGCACTTTACCCTTATTTGGATGAAAAAATAAGGTATGGTTAAAATTTAAGGTACTCAGATAATCATTGGGGAAAAAATGTCTGGGTCAACGCTAGTGGATTATTTCTTTTGGTGATTTGTTTAAGATGAAAAATATACGACAATTCCTTCAAGGAAATAATCCACCATGGTGAGGAATCCAAAACACTAATTCCAAAAGGCTGAAACACTAATTTTGAAAGGCTAAAACACTAATTTTGAAAGGTTAAATTTCATAGTTAAGGACCTTTTCAAATTCCCTGAAGGGTACTTTTGATCTAAGGGGTCCACTTCATAGGGCACTTTGGTCTTAGATACAAGTCCTAAAGGATCTAATTTAGAATCCCTGAAGGGTAATTTTGATATCTTGAAGAGGTATTTTGTTTGGTTAAAAGGGTGTTTCAAAATTTCTAAAGGGTAAGTGGTCACATTGAAGGGTACTTTGCACAAGTCCCAAGGGTAATTTTAGGGAGTGAATAGAGGGTAGGTAACCCATAAGAATTCATTTGGAGATTGTGTATTTTAAAAAGTCCCAAAATAAAAGTTTTAAAGGATAAGGTAAGGGTACAAAACAAAGTTATAAAGGAAGGGAATGAAGGGCATTTCCAAAATTTCCATAGGGTAAATTTGTATCCTTAATGGACCTTTTTGAAACCCTGAAGGGTAGCTTTGGAAAAATCTAAAGGGTGGATTATAGGAGTTCTAAAAAGGAAGCATCCTTTGGAAGAATCCCTTTAGAAATTATGTACTGGACAAGAATGCCCAAAACAAAATTTCTAAAGAAATGACTAAAGGGCCCCGAAGGGAGTCCAAAAGGGTTAATTTGAAGGGTAATTCTAAATGTTCCAAAATTCCAAATGGTATTTTTTGAAGGACCTAAAGGTCATGTGACCTTAAATATAAGGCCAAAGGGGAGTGGAAGGATCAAATAAGGAAAGGCAAAAAGGCTGGCTAGGCAGGTTTCAAAGGCTCTGTGGGAAATACTTCAAAGGATCTACTTCATGGTAATGAGTTTTTGAAGGGTCTACTTTGAAAATTATTAAAAGGGTAAAAGAAAGTCCATAAAGATGTGCCACATTAACAATATCCTACAAAATCAAAGACCAATTTTCATAAAAAAGTGGGTCCCAAATTCCTATGAAAGAGATGGGGTGTTGGGTGCAACAAATAATGACTCATAGGGGGAATGTTCTTGAGTATTCAAGAATATATAACTCTAGCTTTAAATCATGAATCAATCCTAAAGCATGCCACAGGAGAATGTTTAAATCAAACCCATGAAAGAGGCTCATAAGTAGATTTACATGACATACATACTTTCAAATTTCTTAGATCTATGTGTGTGTGAATGTGGAATTCATTTAACCCCTATTGTTATGAGTTTTTATATGATTTTGAAATAGTTGTAGGTCTCATTCTATTATCAATTATAACTCAATTAAACAAAGGAGTCTCAGTCATTACTCTACTGCTAGTCAAGTGTCTATAACCCTGATAGAGGTAACTTGGGCTCCTTTTCTTCTCCCTTAATTATTTCCCCTTTACTTGATCATGATGCATGGTACATTGAACTTATTTCATCATGTGAGCCTTTTTATTTAGATTTTCTCTTGTTATTTGAACTCATCATCCTTTTTTTTAAATAGGAGAAGAAATGGAAGACTAGTGAGCTAATAAATTTTTAAAAAGAATTATTACTAGGATGCCCCCATCAGCCAAATCTAGACCTAGACTTATCATTTATAATAGGTTTTAGGTGATGAATTCATCTAATCCAGTGAAACAGGAAACTTTCTAAATTTGCATAAAACACTCTAAGAGCAACTTCCACATTCTTGGTAAAGATATTCAATTATGACATCATTCAAAAACAATGTGTAATTACTTACCTTTATGCCATCATCCAAATAAAAATAGGGATACACACTATGTGTGAGTCAATCCAAAAATACCAAAGCCTCCAATTACCCCTTTTTACAAGTTTTAAGCATTTGGGGGTCTAAATTTCAAAATGGTCACAATAGAATAAACACAATTCAAGTCATCTAGGAAAATACAAAATGACTAATCTAAGAAAATGCTAAAATCTAATCTAGGAAACAAAAATCTCAAAAGCAAGAAGACTAGTCTAGAAAGAAAGAAATATAATATACTCCTAATCTAAACCTATTTTGACCACCCTTAATATTTAATACCCATAGATGGAATAGCCTTAAAGTAATGCTTCATAAACTATCTATTTACTAGATATGTTAGCTCATTACCTTGAAGGTCTTTCAATCAAAAAGTAGTGTTGCCCATTATTTATGAAATATGATAATGTCCAATCCATAATGGGGTAAACTTGTAATGTTTTCCTTTTTTCATAAGATTTATCCCATAGTAGCACTAGGTCTAAAATTATAAATGATTTAACTTTAGCCCTTTTATCAAACCACTATTTGACTAGGGATTGATGTTTACTAAATGTCTATAATGCCTCATTATGATAATATTCCATCTCAATTATATCCAATAGTCTTGACTCATCTTTATCACTAGGCTCCTTGTAATCTTGAATGAATCGATAAGTGGGTAGTGTCAATGTGATGGAGAAAATATGCCTGCATCCATACACTAGAAAAAAAGGTGAGTCATTAACATCTTGCTTGTGCCTTTTCTGGTCTACCCAAAGAACATACTTTAATAAATTATGCCACTCTCTAGGCTTGTCTCCTATAGATTTCTTGATTACATCAGCCAAGTTTTTATTTGTTGACTCTGTTAACCCATTTCTTGGGGGTAATGGTTTGAAGTTAACCTAACAATGATTTGATTATCATGTGTCCACTTAGTAAACACTATTGATATGAAAGTAGGTCTATTATCACATACCAGAGCAATGGGTTTACCAAACTAAGCTATTATATGTTATTTTTAAAAATGAATTATGTCCTATACTTTACAATGTTTAGTAATGATAGCTTCAGTCTATCTGGTGTAATAGTCTATGGTTATGAGTACAAATTTATGGCTAGCTAAATAATTTAGGTTGATCACACTGATGAATTATAAAATCCATTGAGAAAATAGCCTTCCTTCAACAACTGGTTTTAGTAGTGTGGCTAGGTGTACTTCCATTTTAGCTAGGGTTTGAAATTCATGGTAAGTTTTGATGTGTGTGTGAGCATATTTGAAAATTGTATGCCAATAATAATCCAATATTAGGATCTTAAAAGCTATGGTATTTATTATAAGATGGCCTCTACCTATCTTTTGATGTAAATTCTCTAAGATCTCTATAGCTTCTTTTGTAAACACACATCTGAGATAGATTCCTTCATAGTTTTTTATATACAAGATTCCCTTTTTTATCATGCATAGAGTAGTCCTGAGCCTTGAATCTCTTTCTCTTTCTCTATTATATTCTATAGGATATGTCCCTATTAGTAGGTATTGAACTACATCTATATACCACTCACCTTTAGATACCCAGGCTTGACATACCTCTTTGATGGTAATATAAGGATCAAACTTAGTTATGATTTGCATAACACCCTATCCTCTAGTAATATTTATAGGTCAGATCTCTATGTTGAACTCTTGGAGTTTGGCCATCCATCTACCTCAATGTTATCCCAACTCATTTTATGATAAGTTGAGATTGATTGTAGGGTCCAATACAATAGAGATGGTCTTATCCCTCAAGATATAATGCTAAAATTTCTTTAATGATTTGATAAGGGTGAAGATCTACTTGTCAATAATAGAGTATTGCTACTCAACATCTTTCAAATTTTTGCTCATAAAATGCATAAGTTGTTCCACTGCATCTTTTTTTCAATGATAATTGTAACAATCACATGTTTTGAAGTGGAGTATAGATAGAAATCACTTGTAAAATTAGGATTGGTTAAAATTGGAGCATAAGACATGACATATTTGATGCCCTATAAATTTATTTTGGCCTCATGGGTACATACTATCTTATCATCCTTTTAGATCATGGCATTTAGGGGCTTAACAATTTTTGTGAATCTTGAAATGAACTTCCTTATGAAGCTAATTTTCCCAAAGAAATATTTTAATTCCTTTTTGATATTGGGGGGATGGATCTTTGAAATTACTTCCACCCTATCTAGATCAGTAGTAATTCCATATTTCATGATGATGTGTCCCATTAACTTACCTATAAAAACATTGAATATACTCTTCTTTAGGTTTAATGAAACACCAAATTTCCTGCACCACTCAAATATAGACTGTAGGTTACTTACATGATCTTGTTGATTCTTTAAGAATATTTTCAAATCATCCACGTAGATAATTATGCACTTCCATGTTAATATTTTGAAATCATGTTCTATGGCACATTAGAAGGTAGCTCCTACATTGATCAAGCTGAAAGGCATCATTTTATATCCATACATTCCCTGATTTATAGTAAATGTTGTCTGCATCTTATCTTTGAGTTATATTAATACCTGATTATAGCCTAAAAATCCATCCAAGAAGGACATCATTTTAGAGCCACTTACTATTTATATAACTTCATCGAAAAAAGGTAGAGGATAATTATCCTTTTCATAGGCTTTGTTCAGATTCCTAAAGTCTATTTAGAGTCTAATCTCTCTACTTTTCTTCCTTACTAGGACCAAATTAGCCACACAAGTGGAATGTTAGATTGAAAAGATGATTTTAAAACTTATCAAATTTTCTAATTCCTTTCAAATGACGGGTTCAAGGATAGGATTAACCAGCCTTTGTCTCTATCTAAATAGCTTATGGTCTGGTTTCAAAGGGATTGTGTATGATGACCTATGGGTCATATACTTTTAAGTCCTCATATGTCCAAGTAATGATGTCCTTATATTGAACAATGAGGTCCTCAATTACTTGTCTCTCCTCTAAAGTGCAACTCAGACCAATGTTAACATAATGTAAGTTATGTTTGTCCCCTAAATTCTCTTTCTTAAAATCATATTTATTGACCTTGAGCTATTGTTATGCCTATGGATCTAAATCAAATAGTATCTTCAAAGAGATTAAACCAATCGATATTTGGTTATCATTGAGCTGGATGATACCTTCTTTATCAGTGTATTATTGATGACTAATATCTCTGTCATCTATGATTTGGGACTCAAACTCTCATCAATTATTTAATAACTAGATGATTTGATGGTCATCCTCAAAAACCTAAAAGTTTTCAACATTATCTAGGATAGATGGAATAAACTATAGTTTAATGGAGAATTGCTTTACCTTAGACTTTTGAAATGGCTCCAAATTGACAACAATGGTTACTAGTGAATCAACAGCCTAATTTTTCTCTCTAAGGAGTGCCATTATGTTGAAATCTTTAAAGCTCTTGATCGAGTCCCATGCCTTGTGCTTGTATTTATCTAAATAAGATAGTTTTAATTTGTATTTATTCCTTATCTGATGGACTACTAGCTCTGACTTCCAAAATACCTTAATTTGTTTTACATTATTCTTCAGTGTGAGCTGTAAGCCCAAGATTAGAGCCTTGTATTCAACTCTATTATTTGTACATTGAAACTAAAACCTATAGGTAGACAAAAAATTCTTTCCTTGATGATTTATTAGCTAAATTCCCACTCTTGACCCCTACTTTGACTTAGCTCCATAAAATTGCGTCATCCACAACTGGTTTGGTCCTTTAGTCTATATATTCTATGATAAACTATGCATGGTAAAAGTGTAGATGCCTAATGAAGGAGAATCATACTTAATCTCTTCATTTTTGACATTGTATTCAGTGATGGGATACTTCATTTTAGGCATCCTATAGTTTTGGATTTAATTTGTGACCCCTCTCCATGGTAACCAAATGTGTTAAATATTTGAAGAAATGTATCCATTAAGTGTTTTAGACTAGTCCCTACTTAGTAATAATCTATAGCCTTTTGGTATATATACCACCAAGATGTCAATATTAATCTATAGTCTTGGTTTTGATTATACTTTAATATGTACATTGTTAAGCTCTCCTACTACTGGTACCATAGTTTTGTCTAGTTAAGAAATATATATTTTTGAAGGACTAGGAGTAAGGACAAGATTCTTTTATACAAAAGTAGGCATAATAGTAGTAGATGCCCCATGATCAACTAAATAATTGTGGATGTTTTTACAAAATGCTCTAATGGTCAGTAGGAAGGGTGGCACCTTGGGTTTGGTCTTGTAGATGAAATTGGTATCAATGATTTTTGATTCCTTGTTTCCATAGTAGTCTTTCCAGTGATGAACCTCCATAACAACTCCTATTTTGTGATCTGAGCCAATTCATGAAGTGCGATATTCAACTTTAATATTTTCATATCTTCCATGATGTTGTATCCACTATAATTATTTAATTCATCTTTGATTAGTAATGAATCACTCCCTTTCAGAAGATGGGCATTGTTATTTGCCTTAGAATCAAGTGGAATTGATGTGGTATTTGAAGGAGTAGAGGTATTGAGAGGTTGCCTATTCCTTAGATTATACACACCTCTTTGGAAATATTGGAAAGCATGCACTTCTTTTAAATTATCCTCAGGTTCATTTTTGTCTTCTCCTGGTAAGGAAAATTTGTGAGTCTCAAAAAACATGGTTGTAATAATAGGTCCTAAATCTTGATGTGATTTTGGTAGATTGTTTATCTGATCTTGCCTAGTCACTTCTCTTTGTAATATCTCAAATGCTATATATAATATGACACAATCAAACTCACTATGCTTAGGTGTGTTGTGGATTTTACACTAATTAGAGAGTTATTTTAGTCATGTTGATTTCTAGGAGTTTACTAAACTACTTGGAATTATTTGTAGGCTAATTAAAGGACCTATTATATCTTAGAAACTTTATATTATGGTTTCTCATCTAGGTATTATCATTACCCAATTTTTTTTGCATGTTTAGAAAGTCATTACTTAACTTTTGAACCATCTTTTGGATAGAGTCCAATTCTACCTTTATAGAATCTATATTTTTTAGAATAGTTGTAGGAGGAGTAACTATCTACTAATTTGGCTGATAACTACTGGTCATCACATGAGTGTTTAGGTAGCTAAATGGCCGATACATCATGTGAATTAATGGGGAAACACATATAACTAGTTTTGATTATAGGTAAGCACATTATGCTTTATGAATGTTATTGGATTAAGCACATGGAATCTATTGTTGTTTTTTTGTGTCATAGGCATTTGGGGATTGAGTTGTTTATTGATATTTATTGCCTCCTCTAATGCCAATGCTAGAGTATTAATGGCAATATCTCTTCTTAGGAATACTATAGTAATGGGGTATAGTGTGTTCTTATACATCTCTAATACCAATTCTAGTTGTGGTATATAGTCTGGGGTTAACCAATTATACATCTTCTACCACCTTACATTGAATGCACAAATTGGTTCATTGTGTTTCCTTTTAATGCTAGTAAAGTGTTGGTATACTAGCCCCATATTAGTGACCAATCCAAACTGTACAAGAAAAGTTGCTTGACACTGTGCCCATGTGGTTATGGAAGTTTTAGTTAAATTTAAATACCAATCATAAGATACATCCATCAAAGTAAATGGAAATAATCAACATGAAACATCTTCATCTACTACATTCATCAATTTGAGTGTAGATTTAAATCCCTTGATATGATCTTCTATTATCCTTGCTCTCGAGGGAGTGAAGGTTAATATGTTTTTTTGAAGGTTTTGAGGAAGCTCATGTACATACCCTGAGACATTAATTATAGATCAAAGTAGATATAGTTATTTTTAGGCCATTTGTTGATTAGTGACCAAAACATTCCTTACGAGTGAAGGTTGTGCTAGAAAAGGTGGGTTACTCTAAAGTAGAACTATTGGTGCAGCTCTAGGATTTATATGGCTTGATAAGGGTGATACTAGTAAACCAACCTCAGAATTAGATCTAGTCACTCTCCTAGGTGACTCTAGTGCAACTCCACACAAGGTTTTACCTCTATTATATAGAGGTTTAAGCCATCCTTTTATTACCAATTAACTATTTATGTGGTTTTTATTCACACCATAGTTGACAAGGTAACCTCTAATGTTTTAGGATCTCAATGGAGGTAAACTCCACTCTAAAGCATGAGTTATACACATGTGGTTTGTTCAACCTATTAATTGAATAGTGGAAAATTATGCAGGTTGTTGATATGGCTTTTTTTTTAGGATGGAGGTGTGGTTCCTACAAGAAGGTGGTCTCCTAGGTGAGTTGGATGGGTGATTGGTTTCTAATATAAGGTGGGTAAATCATTATAACAAACACCAAAGGAGGGTAAGGTATATAATAAAATAAATATTGGTGATTGTTGAAATAATCACTTTTGTAGATGGTTTTTGAATGGACCTATATTTTATTAAAACTAGTACCTATTGCTAGCAGTGAGTGCACATTTGAAAATAGATAAGGCTATAGGATCTAAGGAATAAAGGCATAGGGAGTCTAATGGCATTAGATAAAGGTTGGCCCTATTAGGGTAAATTTTGCATAACCTTGATTTGGAGATTATGACTCAGACCAATAGATTATCTAAGGTACCTGTGGCACACACTTAGAAGACTACACCAAGAAATCATAAATGCACATTTAGAAATATATTTCAATACAACCTAGCTTTCTCAATCAATAATTTACTAACTATTGACAACTATTCCACATGCAAGATTAATATATTAGTTAATAAAATCAAGAATGTACTTGAAATGTTGAACATACTAAAGATTAATTGAAACAACATATATTACAAATAATAATTAACAAATCCACGTGGAAAGAAATACCCAAAATACTTTGCTTGATGACCAAAATTAGGTTCTCTGCCTTGTATTCCAAAAAAAAATTGACCCTTATTTAAGGGTGATAAAATAGTATTTATAGATCTTGGGGAGGGGTTTCCTCATCCTCCAAGTCTTTGCATGATGTTTATATGGGGTGGTTGGAACATGTAGTTATAACTATAGTCCAAAATTTGAGTAGAGCAATAAATAAAAGGAATTGACTTTATAATATAATGCAAAACATGCATGTATAAAAGAATGCATCAATTATTACAAGGACTAATACAAAACTTAGGCATATACTAAACTAAGGGTATATTGGTTGGAGTGATACTTGTATTTTAGTTAGAGTAGAAGCCAAAAGAGTGGTCCTATTGGTAGAAACTTGTTTCTTTTTTGCTTCATTATCTTTGTAAACCTTTACTGCTACATGATGTTGCTACCAAATAATATTTATGTTAATTAATGAAGTTTAGTGGAGTCTCTTGGTATGACCAAGAAGCTTTGCATTCTCATCTTTATTAAGCCGGAATTTAATTCTAAGGATCTCCACTTCATTGACCTTTCTTCTTACTTTTCTTAACTCTGCTTCAATATTCTCCATTGTCAAACCCTGAATGCTCCCTTTTAAATTATGGATTGCATATTGAACAATGCCATCAAAATTTATTCTACTGATTAACCTCCCCATAAAATATTTCACATTGGATAAGTTCAAATCATTCAAAATTTGAAGGAGCTAAGCTTTGAGTGACTGATAATTTAGAGTCATGGCAACAACCACCTTCAACCATTCTTTAACCTCGTCATGTCTAATAACTACCAAATCGAGTGCATTATATGCCTCAAATGTAGTCCTCAAGTCAAGATGTATATATAGTGAGTAGCCTATATAAAAATCTAAATTGTAAGCTTCATGTTATTCTAGTCTAAATAGCTATAAAATTGATTGGCCAACCTTGTTTTAGGTGTGTTACCTTTTAATTCACCCTTATTCATTTTTTTTCATGAACATTCCCTAAGAAATAGTTGACATGAAATTTTACCTTATTAATCATTTGTTTATTTCTTAAGTTAGCTCTTTGTTTTGAAATTTTATCCACTTATTTTCATATGTGCGAAATTACTGAAGAATCGAACCTTCGAACTTGAACCCTTTTCAAAGTTCAAGAGTTCAATGGTTCAATGTTTCTCAAAAGTCATGAACTACTAGTCCCTTTGTGTAACTCAATTTGTATCTTTGAACCTTCATGTTGAACCTAATTTCAAGAGTTCAAAGGTTTAATGGTTCAAAGATTCAATATTTCATGACTTTAGTACCACCTTTTCTGAAGTCTTTTAAGTCAAAATTTATGGGAGATTTTAAAAGAAGTAAATCATTTCAAGGAAAATATATCCAAAAAATTCTATGAAATGGAAAGTTCTAATTTTGAAAGGTTATGTGTAATCATTACACATTAAGGTTATGTGTGAAAAATACTTACAATTAATGCACCTATCAGAATTTGTGTCCTATTAAGTAAGTTCAACACAAGTTAATTGATCTAGTAATTATTTAACCTAATTTCATGCCTTTATTGAGAAATTAAAAGCCATTTTTAATATTAAACACATAGGTTAATGCAAAGGAGAACAGCAATGGAGGTATAAGATTTTTATTACATAGTTTCACAATAATTTTTGATCCATTGAAGGTGAGTTTAACTTTTCCTACAAGCTGATTCCATTATTTTGTTGGAAAGGATAATTATTTTGATTTTTTGGTATTATTTAAAAAGTGCAAAGCATTTTTCATTATATCCTCCATTCTGTAGCCATAAAATCTACTTTTCTTGGTTACGAACATGGTCCTAGTCTTGTTTGTTCTCTTCAAGAATTTAGGGATACTTCTTTAGTTATATATGATTTAGAAGATTTTAAGGAGAGGGTTAAAAATCCTATGTCAACCCCTATGATGCAAAAAATAGTGTAAAGTGGTTTAGTCAAAGTTGTAACTTTTTGCATGGTAGTACAATGTCTCAAATTAGTTTTAGAATTCATGAATAGATATGACCCTCAAAATAGGTGTATCAAAACTACAGATGATAATGTATTGCTGCATGTCAATAGACAAACCCTAATGGTTGTGATGAAAATTATGCCATAGGATCCATACTCTGACCTTGATATTACTTCCTCTTATGCTCATTTTTCATTTAAAAAGTAATCTATAGGAGTGTAATTACCATAAATTGGTTACTGAAATTTCAAAAGGGAGGTTCAAGACTACCCAGAGCATCAACCAGAGAATATATGATACCAAAAATTAAAGACATCATGTTATTATTACATTGGGTGAAAGGTAGTTCTCAGGCATTTTATTGGGTGGATTAGATGTACTTCTTCATTCAGGTGATCCTCCAAGGAGAATAGTATTTGGACTTAGCAGAAATCATAGCCAAATGTTTGCATTTGGGTCTGAGTAATTCTTTTGAGAATAAGGATTTTTATGTCTTCATATCTATTTTACTACTTAGCACTTGCAAGAGAATGGAGAGGGTTGCCTCATGCATCCTTACTTGAAGACAATAGAATTTATGATTATTACCCACATTTGTAGATCCAAATTTGTTATGAAAACTATGCAAGGGTTAATGATGTTTTTACAGGTAGGATGACTTATGAATTGGTAGGCAATGTTAACAAGAGAATGTCTAATGAAGTCATGTAGTTGATCAATATTTATGGTATTTTCTTCATTCAATTTTCCAAATCTACTTATATTAGAGTTAGTGATTTTGACAGTGAACCAGTGAAGCTACCCAGATTATTTTTAATTGCTTTGTATTGATAGAAGTTTGCAGGTAGCTAGCCCATGTAGATAATAAATTTCTAATGAAGCAACAATCTGGTATATCTTTTCCCATTAAACTAGGACACTATTCATTCCAATCAATTTTTGACACCTTAAATTTAGAGGTGGACTTGAAAAAGTTCAATTTTTAGTACTATAATTCCAGACCCTAATTTAACAATAGAGGTTTTACTAGGGATAATATAGATTTTGGAATGGGATTTTCACACATTATCTAGATTGAAGACTATTGGGAGGATTATCCAAATGAATTTGAATTTAGAAGAAAGATTTGTTGTAGGTTCTCCTTGGGGAAAATGGTTATACTCAACCTGAGTATGAATATCTCTAGAATAAGTGATGATGAAGAACAGGTGGTTGATCATCATTTTGAATAAGTAAAATAGATACCTATTCCAGAAGTTGATTGAAATAAAGATGAAAGGATCAAATTGAATTCAAAACTCTCCTAGTGATAAGGAGAATTGAGAAATGGTTAAAGGGTTATAGACTAAAAGAGGTTCAAAATGAAGATTCCTAATGATGTGTACCAATTGATGAATCAACATCTCCAATAAGCTCTTCTAATAAGCTTTTACTATTTGTGATGTAGGTACTCTCAAGACAAAAATTGGAAAGGGTTATGTTATCAAAAAGCCCAAGAAAACCCTTTCAACTATTCCAACTTCTCATACTACCAGACTAAGGACTAAAAGTAAGAAGAAGAAGAATATTTTTGAAAGAATAGTTGTGGACCTAAACTCTGAAGAGGACTTGAGAGAGGCAACAAGTGATAAATGGTTTGATCTGCCAATGGTAGAGTAGATTAGTACAAATCAAGAAATAGAGGTTGATTAAGATTCTGTAGATATGATGGTGATATCAAATGTGCCTTCTAAACAATCAAATCTTGATAAGGAAGTTCCAATCTTCACACCTAAATGGTTGGAAAGTTCAATTAGTGATAAAAGAAAAATAGTTCCATTTTCATTGCCATTGGAGGACATGGTTAGTAAGTGTCTAAGAAAGACTCCTAAATCCAAGAAGTTGAAAACAATATCCAGGGTAGACATTGACCCTAATATAGGGAAATAGAGTGCAAAAATAGCTTGATTGATAACTGATAAGGAAGTTCAAGATCCCACAATTCATGATTTCATAATAAAAAATAGATCTTGGGACTACATCACTTGCCATAGATATGCACCATCTTGAAGCATCTATCAAAATGATAATCAACCATACTTGGAAGAATGAAAAAGATAAGAGGGAGTTGAAACAAACCTTACGATAAATGGCAGAGTATATTGATGCCATTCATAATCCAAATCCACAACTTATTTCCCAACTACCTCTAACTTTTGACCCAAAATCTTTGATCAACCAAAAAATGCTAGATCAGATTCATAGAAATAAAATAGTGACTAATGTGTTTGATGATTGGTTAGATGGAATTATCTAGAAGGGTACATAATATATTAAGTAATTTAAGAATATATATGATAGAAATATGGCTACCATCGAAGATTTGAAAACATAGAATGCTTCATGGGAAAAAGTGGAAGGAAAATGGATGAATGTGATAAATCAAATTGGTGATGTTTACATGTATGGGGTAACAAAGTTTTTATCAGAGAAAAAATTGATGAGTCTGAATGATAATATATTATATGTAAGAAAGAGAAATATTGAATACAGAAACTTAGTATCTAGACAAGGTGAATTGAATTTACAAAAATGATCAAAGAAATAACTAAGCTCACTCAATACTTACAACATGACTTATAATGTATTGATGTGAAATATATAAAATATGATGGGGAGATGAAAAAGGATATCAATACTATGGATCAATCCTTCATAGAGAAGATAAAAATTTTTAAAGAAAATGACAACCTATTAATTGAGGAGTTCTCTCAGATTTCAAAATTAAAATCACTTCTTCACCTCTGTGTTGTTACACTCCTAGAACATGTGAAAAAAGTGGAAAAAATTTGTAGAGAGAAAGATGTTTAGAAAGCATGGGTTAAACACATTGGCATCCCCAAATTCTCAAAAATCTAAGAATTTGTTACTACAGATCAGGAATGGAAGGCACGACATGTCTCCTCAGTAGAACAAAGAAAATATGGAGATTCCAATCTACTTCCCTAGTCTTGATCTTGCTTATGAAATCTCTTTATTTAGTTATTCAGTTGAAATTATGTTTAAAAAAACTTTGTCCTTTAATGAGCTTGCATGAAACTAAATCCCATATGGGTCAGAATTTGTTTTAACTCTAGGTTTAAAAAGAATAGTTAATTAGGGTAACTATATATATGTTTTTAGTTGTTAAAAACTGAGACAGAGGATAGTAGAGAAAAGAAGAAGACAAAATAATTTCAAAGCTAAACTTATTTGTTTTACAATATATGTGATGATTGTTTGAATAATTTTCATTTGTGAGTGAAAAGAAGAAATAATTATTGTATACTTAAATTTGTGTGTTTAAGTATTTGAAATCAAGTTTTTATGTGAAATTTTCTTTCTAGTGGTAATTATTCTTTCATTGGATAACTCATCATATGTGTTTTTTTTGTTGCTGGTTCACTAATATACATATTTATATGTCTGATTATTTTTTATGATAGAATCTATGTGTTTTATCACTAAATAATGTTATATGGAGAAAAGATACCACATTCATAACGTGGTGATGTATGAATCTTAGTTTTATTTAAACACTTTCTGGTTAAAAGTGTGTCTAAATGATTAAAGTAGTTTAAATTAATTAAAAAAATTAAAGGGAGATGTACCTTAATTTATATAAGAATTATCCATGATAGTTCACTCATTTGTTGTTTAACTCATTTGTTCTCAAAGAAAGGGTTATAGAGTCAAGGAAAAATATATTTTTTTAAAATAGGACAAATCTATTAATCAACAATTTTTGGCGACTCCATTGGGGATTCAAAGTCATTTGTTAAAATATTAGTCACCTTAATATGAATCAATGATGGTGCTTCCCCATGAAAATATAATTCCTATTTTGTAGCCTAATCTTGGTTTTCAAGATGAGCAAGAATATGTCAGGGAATCCAAGAACAAGCATGCCTTGTTCTGATCCACTTGTTAGGATCTTGCTCCTCAGAAAGAGCACAATATGATTACCAAATATAAGTAATTAAACATGCATAAATAACCAGAAGTACAAGTAACTAGAATTCACCAATAGCACAAAATATGAGAGACAATATACAATCTTGTATTAACACTTGTACAGTAAAGAATACAATAAAGAGACACCACTCTCTTCCACCTTACATGGGCTTCCCACACCTCAAGTGTATAGTAATTCTTATTCAAAACACTCTCCTACCAAAAATGGTCCCAACACACAACTCACACACAGAATTAGTGTTCACTTCTCCAACTAGTCAGTAATAACCTTGCCAGTACACCAAGCACTCTATAGTACTTCAAGTAGATCTCCCATGAACCTACAACCTGCAATTCAATAGACCATACTTACACATGTAGATCTCCTATGAGCTTGCAACAACTTGCAACAAAATGATCTTATAATGGAAGGATCTTCCTTGCCTTCCTTTCTAGCTCATAATTACAATACATGCCAATGGGTCTATAAATAGATCCTAGACTTGAACAATAACTTAGACTCTTAGTTTACTATAATTATCCACGTAGCTCAAGACTCAAAATAACATTTACATGCAAACACTCCGTTCACTTAACTAAATTTTCGTGCAACGAACAGTTTTGGAACACACAGGTGACCAACATCAGTCCCTGCTTGCTTGGTGCTGGCTGACTTCCTGCCGACGCTGGTTGCCTTCTACTTCATCTTGACTGATGTCAGTCACGCTGCTAATGCCGATACTCTTGGATCTTAAACAACCTCTCTTTTTGTCTGCATAGTTGAAGATTTTAGCTCCACAACCTAATAATCTCCCACTTGGAGATAAATAGCTACAACTATACCTGTACCTATACATTATCTAGTTTGTTCCCTTGGCTCTGTATCCCTCTTCAAGATCACTCTTGAATACCAACCACCACAAAACCTATGGTGCAACACCTATCATCCAAATCACCTGCCACATCCACATCTACAAACCCATGTAGAAATAAACTTGACCCTACATAGCATGTGCACCTGCTGCTGGTCCATCTAAGAATCCACTGAACTGCCCTCCAATACTTCTTTCCTGGATTGGCTCCAAACTTGTGGCAACTCCCACTTCTTGGGAAAACTCAGGTCTAGTACATATCATGCACTTAACCTCATTATGTGAATCAAGACACTATTCTATGAACTGTCCAACCATCGACGTGCTAACCGGTCTCACACAATCATCCTGAAATAAAGTCAACCTGTGACCTTCCATGTCCCTAGAACACACTCATTCCAAAGAACCATACTGCTCCTAGATTCCTCGTGACACACCTCTGAACTAGCTTTACCTTTAGTTCAACAACTCCCTATATATGTAACCCTGCAACAAGCACATCATACAGTAATAGGATAATGTAGCTAATATTATCCAACCTGGTAAAGAGAAACACAAAGATCAAACCTCCATTGCCCTACAACTTATTCAAGACCATATACCCTGGCCTGCTGTCTCACGTATCCATTTTTGATCTTCTTCATCCTGAACATCCATTCATCTCTCAATGCTTACTTCCAGCTGGCAACTCCATCCAAAACTCTTGTTTGGTTCTCCTCCAAGGAATCACATCCTCCATCCATGCCAAGCTTCCACTGTTCCCTGGATCTACCTGCTCTGCTTCTTTAACAACTTCCTGGTTTTTTACCATAAGTGAGCAAAAAGTAGTGTAAAGAAGGGAAATGATAAATTTGAGGCTTACCTACCCTTTAAGTTCTCCATATGGGCGCTTGAGACTCCCTGATAGCTTGCTATCCACCCAAAATTCATCTCAGTGACCGATGCTGGTCACATCTCAGTCTGTACCTGACCGATGTCAGTTCCCTATGACTACCTCATCACCAACGTCAGTTCCCCCCTTATCGATGCCAGTGTTTATCTACCCTGAGTCATCGATGTCGGGCTACACATAGCTGATGTCGGTCCCTGTCTGGATGCTGACACCAATTTTCTAGCCGACGTCAGTCTCTATGTTTTGCTTGTGAGAACTGACTTCTACCCACGAGCTCCTTTTGGATCAAAACCTTGTCCAAATCACCCTTGCTCTGCTCAGAATTCTTCTACCCCTTGTGCTAAACTCTATTCATCACATTCTCCTTGAAAACTAAGGCTTTCTTGTTCTTGTCATGAACATCAGATTCCTCAATAAACGTTACCTTCTTCTTCTGCATATAGAAATCTCGACCCATGCCTTTCAAATTTGAAAGCATACCCTTTGACTCAAGAACATGCATCTCCTTCTTATTTATGTGACCAAGCCTATTAAGCCACATCTTCGAATCTATAGCTGAAGTAGATAACCTAGAAAGAGAATCAGTAATACAATTAGATAGATAAAGCATACCTACTTTCTTACCTCTTGCTACAACAAGTGCACCCTTGGTAACCTTCCAAGAGTCCACTGTGAGAGTTACTGTGCAACCCTCATCACCCAAAATTCTTACAGAAATCAAATTCTACACCAGAACTGGGACATGCATGACCTCCTTCAACACCCATGTGTTACCTGTCTGCAATTTCAGCTTCACTTTCCCTTTGCCAACCATCTGACAAGGCTTACCATCCCCTACACAAATTTCTCCAAAGTCTCCTTGGACATACTCATAAAAAAATTCCCTATTTTGGGATGCATGAAAAGAGGCACCAAATCTGAAACCCAAGATTCTAATTTATCTAAAGAACACACCAGAGCATCCTATGCAATGAACTCTACAACATCTGCTTCTTCTTCATGTCCTTCATGCTGATCTACTACCAACCAACAATCTTTCTTTTCCTTCTCTTTCTTTCCATATTTCTAGCAGGTTATTCTGCCATACCTAGACTTGGACCTCCTACCATTAAACTTCTCCATTCATAGTCTACTTTCTTCTACCATTGCACTACTCCTACTCAAATAGAAGCCCTGTGAGTAACCTGTAATCAACACACACACTAACTAGATCTAATCCAACCTGTTAGTATCCCAACCAAAAGCTTTGATACCAGTTGTCGGGGAATCCAAGAACAAGCACGCCTTGTTCTGATCCCACTTGTTAGGATCTTGCTCCTCAGAAAGAGCACAATATGATTACCAAATATAAGTAATTAAACATGCAGAAATAACTAGAAGTACAAGTAACTAGAATTCACCAATAGCACAGAATATGAGAGCCAATATACAATCTTGTATTAACACTTGTACAGAAAAGAATACAATAAAGAGATGCCACTCTCTTCCACCTTACAGAGGCTTCCCACACCTCAAGTGTATAGTAATTATTCTTCAAAACACTCTCCTACCAAAAATGGTCCCAACACACAACTCACACATAGAATTGGTGTTCACCTCTCCAACTAGTCAGTAATAACCCTGCCAGTACACCAAGCACTCTATAGTACTTCAAGTAGATCTCCCATGAACTTGCAACCTGCAATTCAACAGACCATACTTACACATGCAGATCTCCTATGAGCTTGCAACAACCTAAAACTCAATGATCTTTCAATGGAAGGATCTTCCTTGCCTTCCTTTCTAGCTCATAATTACAATACATGCCAATGGGTCTATAATTAGATCCCAGACTTGAACAATAACTTAGACTCTTAGTTTACTATAATTATCCACGCAGCTCAAGACTCGAAATAGCCTTTACATGCAAACACTCCATTCACTTAACTAACTATTTGTGTAATGAACAGTTCTAGAACACACAGGTGACCGATGTCGGTCCCTGATTGCCTGGTGCTGACCGATATCAGCCGACTTCCTGCCGACGTTGGTTGCCTTCTGCTTCATCTTGACTGACATCGGTCATGCTACCGACGCCGGTACTCCTAGATCTTTATCAACCTCTCTTTTTGTCTGCATAGTTGAAGCTTTTAGCTCCACAACCTAACATAATATATAATTGGTCAGTTAAACACTCATGCATGGCACTCTCGCTGAAGCATTGAGGATTATAAAAGGGCTACCTAAGTATTATAAAAAGAAAAAGAATTGGCTGATAATTTGAGATTGTTATTATTCAAAAAAAAGAGGCAAGTAGAAAACATAGTAATAAATCAATCCCCTAAAGTCTGAAGAGGTCAAGAGTAGCTTTGAAACTAATATCATAGAATGGAGTCCAAAAGATATACAAGGTCTTTAAGGAGAGGAGTTGAGGATCCTACCTTTCAAACACTGCAAAGCCTTAATTTTACCTATATCCCTACTCCTATTAGAAGAGATATAATTAGACCTCCTATCCCTCATAAGCCTTCTAAATCCTTTGTCTGTCAAGCCATAACCCTTTCTAGTACTATTTTTTTCTCTGCCATCAATTTTATTCCAATAGCTCAACCTTGGGGAGTAGCTATAAGGCCTTTAAATTTAGGGGCTAACCTAAATCCTCTACCTAAAAATGCAAGGGAAAACATACCCAAGTTTAATGCAGATGGAATACAATCACCAAATCAACATTTGAGTGCTTTTGTTGTAGTATTTGGTGTGAAACATCAAGATGTAGCCACAAGGCTTTTTTTGCAAATTCTAACTAAAACTATAGTAAAATAGTTTTATCATCTAACTGACTCTTCAATTACAAACTAGAATGTTATGAAAATTTCATTTAAAAATAGGTTCAAAAGCATGAAAGATGAACATTCCCTTCTTGCTCAATTGAGTCAACTCAAGAAAGAAATACATGAGCCTATGAGGGAATTTATATCCAAATTTAATAGAATTGTGCACAAAATCCCAAATGCTAAAAGGCCAACTCCTAAGAATAATTTTTTTCTTTGTTAATTATATGCCTCCTGATATTATTTTTCATCTTAGAATAGGTGCAGTTGCTAACTTAGCAATCACACAAACCTTGGTAGTTAAGTTAGAATATGATCTCATTATGGCTAGAAATTGGAAGAAAGAAGTTCAAGTACCTAATGCTCATCCCTCATATTATATAGATCCTGTGGTTCAAAGATTAGTTAATGATATGATTTCCTTAAAAATATAATTGCCTAAGGCTGGTACTTCATATTAACAACCATATCAAGATGTTAGCAAGAGAAATTTTAACCAATAGACAAATACTGGTAGGACATTACCACTTACATCAGTACAACCCAAGCTAGCTATTAAAGCTCCCCCTGGAAGAGGAAATATGTGTGCCTTTCATTTGACTACTGATCATGATGGAAAATCTTGTTTGGAGATGCTTAAATATGCTAAAATGGCCACTACTCAAGATGTATTGGGAGAGATTATCAAAGAAGAAAGGAACTCTGAGCAACTTGGTGACTCTAAAATACACTTCCTAGAATATGAATCAGATTTAGAAAGAGGAGGTGAAATATTGGCTACTCTTGAAGATCCTTCATGTGTTGTGCTTACCAGAAGTTATAAGAATTTGAGATTTTCTAATACTCAAGAAATACTTTTTAAAAGTGTTGTTCCCAAAATATATCACTTGTTTTTGTGGACAACCTACTCATCATTTTGGTCTTGAAAACTAAAATGGTCTCTTTCTTTCTTTAAAAAAGTTCTGAGCAGTTAAGTTTTTCAAATATTCAAGCCTTTTCAGTTAAGGAAGTCACAAGTTTAATAGGCAGGCTTTCTCAAAGGGAAGTTCAAAACACTTAAGGCATTTCCTTAGTGTTTTGAGGATGGTTCAATGTTGAAGTTCAATCGAAAGACTTAATGATGAGATTCAAATAATTGGAATGAACCATTTAACCTTGCCTTCGCAAGGTTTAAAGGCTCAACGACTTTAACAGACTTAAAGAATAAAAGGATTTGAAGAGTTAAGATTGAACCATTGAACCATTGAACCTTGAACTTTGAAAGGTTCAAATGTTTAAAGGTTCAACAAGTTTAATGGACTTAGAGAATGAAAGGATCCAAAGAGTTTGAAGCTTCAAAGGATTCAAAGAAATAGATCTGAACCATTGAACCATTAAACCTTGAACTTTGAAAGGTTCAAAGAGATTAAATTTTGAGAAAAAGATTCTAGAAAGAGGTTCAACCAAATAGTTTAAAGAAATTGTTTAACTGAAGAAGAAAACCAAGTGAACGTGGCCCTTTACAAAACATTGAATCGACGAACCATTAAACCATTGAAACTTTAAACTAAAAGAGTTTAAGGTTCAAAGTGGTTCAAGCAAATGGTGACATCCCCATGGAATTCAAATTCAAGGTGATGAAATAACCATTGATTTTCAAAAGACTTGAGAATAAATTCAGTGACCAGCCAAGGAAGGAGCCAAAGGACCTAATTGAAATTGAGAAAATAGCCCTAAGAGCTTAGATTGATAGAAAGAGACAAAATGTTGCAAGAAAAGAGGGAATGACCACAAAAAATCTAAAAATATCTACAGAAGAGTTATTCTAGTAGGTGGAACAGTCCACTAGGTGGACATCAGAGAACACAAAAATTCAATGGTGTGGCCTATTTTTTTGCATTGAGTAAAGGCGAATAGACAGTTGTGTAAGCATCTTAAAGAAGACTAAAAAACCCATGCTTTAGAGGAGACATTTGAAATGATTCAAAATGCCAAAGTCAAGGTTGATGACCTGTTCCAACATGGTCCTTTCATAGATATTCAATGCATTCAATTCAGCAAGGGCCATTTTCATGAAAACAAGCACCCAAGTCTTTCTTATGATGCTATATATTGTAATCTCTCATTTTGAATAAGAGAGATCTCTCTATTATTAGAAGTGAAGCTTTGCCCAAATTGAAAGGCATTCCTAAGACTTTGAGCTCAGACTACTAATAATATTTTGTTAAATGAATGAGAAAGCAAGTGACCTTTCAGACTTTATGTTGGAATAAGCTTGTGTCATCTAGGAAATTTTTCTTATGTTTGTTTCCTAAATATAGTCTTGTCCATTTAATCAAACAAGCAGAACAAGTGGAAATAAGCTGTAAGATGTCTTGAAGCTGAATGTGGGAGACTTTGTGCTACCATAATTGTCTTCAGTCTATGTTTTGTGTAAAGGATACTAGAGAGACTTTGAGCTCTCTTTATCCTTCATAATCCTTTACTCTGTTGTAGTTTTAGTTAGAGACATTGGTCTGAACTTAATCCTACAGTGTCCTTCATCCTAATCAATGAGAAAAGTAATGAAATACTTTGTGCTCTCATGGGTTTCTTGTGGTTATAGTTACTACCTAAGAAGTCTTCCTCTAGTTTTCTGAACATCATTTCTGAAAGAAGAGAAATGCCTTCAGTAATTACCTAAGAATTCTCCTCTATTTTGTGAACATCATCTTTGAAAAAAGAGAGATGGATGGTATGATTTCACCCCTATGTGTATTTTCAGCTTATATATATATATATATATATATATATATATATATATATATATATATATATATATATATATATAGGGAACCTCCCCTTGCTAAGAGGCGAGATTTATCTTATTCTGGTTGTGGTTATCGTACCTATTTTACCGCATAAATATCTTTATGTTGTGGTTGATGTAACCATTTTGGCATCAATTATCTGGTGAAAAAATATTCACCAAATAGTTCCTGGTGACTCCACTAGGGATGAATGATAATTTTGATCTTTTTTCCAGCAGCTCCATGACAACAATTTTTGGTGACTCCGCTAGGAAATAACGTGAAGTAGGAAATAACAAGACAGCTTCACACCAATAGTTTTTGGCAACTCCACTAGGGAAGAACAAAATATTTAGTTATTTTCCATTAGAATTTCATAGCGGTTGGGGATACAACACAAATAGCTCCATGCCAACAATTTTTGGTGACTCCACTGGGGATGAATGAGTAATTTTAATCTTTTTCCAGCAGCTCCATGCCAATAATTTTTAGTGACTCTGTTAGGGAAGAACAAGCAGCTTGAAGCCTCAAGCTTCAAATTGAAGCAATTCTAGTTCTTTTCCATTTTCATTTTACACTCTGGCAGATCCACCATACATGCAAAGCCAGAGAGCTCAAGGTATTGTTGACCTTATATTTGAGGTGGTGCAGCTAAGTAATTTTGATCTTTTTCCTCCACCATTTCACCTTCAATGAACTACGAGTTTTCCTCCTATAAACATCAAGTCCTCAATACTAGGCAAAGATGCTCTTTCCTCTACTATTAGAGCTTTTTCTATAAATATCCCATAGAGATTTATTATCTCTCCCTTAACAACCACATCATGCCAGCTCAAGGCCCCTAGGGTATTACTTTTGGTCCTCTAAATCTAACCCCGCCTCTACCTGAACTACCCATTAGTTCAAGAAAGAATTTTCTCAAGTTCTATGGTGATGGAAAGGTTCATCCTGATGAACATATTACATCCTTTTGCATAGCCTGTGGTGTGATAGGCATTGAATATGAAGACATTGTAGTCAGAATGTTTGTGGAAACATTGCAAGGTGTTGTTATAGATTGGTTTTATCATCTGCAAGCCCAAACAATGACAGACTGGAACACTCTCAAGGCCAACTTTAAGGCTAGATTCAAACATGTAGAAGATGCACATGTCCTATTATCCCAGCTTACACAAATGAAGAAAGAGCCCCATGAACCCATGAGAGACTTCATTACTAAATTTGACAAGCTGAGGAACATGATTCCCATAATTGCTCATCCAACACCTAAGAATTTCATATACTTCATCAATCTTTAGCTTCCTGAATTGAGTTTCCTGTTGAGGTAGGTTAGCCACATAGATCTTGCTATAGCTCAGATTTTGGCCACTGAGGTTGAAGATGATCTTATCTTGGAAAGAAAGATAAGAAGAGATCCTAACAAAAATAAATATTTTTCATCTTCTGAATATTCTTCTACAGGCACCATTGATCCTATGGTGCAAAAGCTAGCAAATAAATTGCTAGCTCTAAAAAAGTAAATGGCACAAGGGATGTATGTTCCTCCTTCTTATCGAGATATACCAAGGAGGATGTTTCCTAACTAGTCATATCAAGGTAGTGCTACCAAAAATCAAGGGAAACCAAATCACCTTCCTCCACCAAGGAATCTTGTCATTAAAGCAACACCAACTAACTCAACAGTTGGTTATCTTAAAACTGAATCTAATTTTTCTTTCCAACCTGAGTTGAACCAAGAAGATGACGTTGATCTCTTTGTAAAATGTGAAGAAGAATCAGCTAGCGACTCCAACATTAGTTTCTTGAATTAACAAGATGAAGCCAGAAGTAAAGGAGAAGTGTTTGATGGATCATATGCAGTATTTACCAAATTATAGAACCAGTCAACTCAATAAGCTGATAAAAGAAAAATAGGGGAAGAATCTTGACCAATAACATCAATTTATAAATGAGAAACTTCACTACCTTTCCAATCAAAGGACCCAATGATCAACAAAAAAGTAAGTACCTTAAACAATCCTAAACTTTCTACTTTAATTTCATAGGCCAATCCCACACCCAATAAAACCAAGATTGATGGACTACCTTCCTCTGTTTCTAGTTAATTTCAGTCATTTGATATAAATTCCCATGCTAAGAAGACCAAAATTCAAATGTCTATGTTTGAATTCTTGCAATCCAACCCTGAGTAGTTGGATAGGTTAGTTTAATGCATCAAAAATAAAACCATCCCTGTAGGACAAGAAATTTTGAAAGTAACTCCTAGTCTTCCAAAGAACACATCCACTCAAAATAATATTTTCATCACTCCTCTAGTTACCCCTCAAAAGACAAATCCATTTTATGTTTCCCTACTGATAAACGGTCATCAGCTGAACAATTGCATTATAGATTATGGCACCTCTGACAATGTGATGCCCACCAAGGTGGTAGAATCTCTTGGTCTCACGCTAACTAAAAGCTTTGGGAGATGTTTCTCCATGGAAAACAAATAAGTGCCACTTCTAGGACATATCAAAGATTCCCAATTTGCATTTTCATCCTTCCCATATAAAAGAATTCAAATGATCATCCTGGTGGCCGACATCCCAGCCTCCTATGACATTCTTCTTGGGCAAAATTTTTGCAAGGAAATTGGTGGAGAATTAATCATGGACCTATCTGAGGTGAGGATCCCTGTCAAGGGTGTCATGTAAAGGCTACTTCTTGAGAAGGAGGCAAAGTACATTATCACTCAAACATCAATCCCTGAAGCTCAAATTTTGTTTGAGTATTCAAGCATGGGTAATTACTTTTTGCCTACTGAAGACGTTCCTATTTCAGTAGATGAAAGCTTACTAAGTGACAATTCAAAAAAATTAGATAAGACATCAAAAGAATTGGTAGGGCATAGTACACATGAAAAGGGATCTTCCCTTCTTGATGAAGAAAAATCTGAAAGAAGATCAGATTCTAATGATGTTTGGATTCTAAAATCTGATGGCAGCAATTCTTTTACCGATTCTAAGGCTGGAGTTGTTTTGATATCTCCTCAAGGAGATATTTTCCCCTATGCATATAAGTTGTAGTTTAGAAACACTAACAACACTACTGAGTATAAATCATTGATGCTTAGATTAAAAGCCACTCAAGCTAAAGGCATCATGTAGCTTCACACTCGAGGAGATGCTAAGCTAGTGGTTTGTCAGGTGAGGAACTTGTATCAAACTAAGAATGAGATATTACAACATTATCATAATCTGGTGTGGGATTGTCTTGAAATTTTTGATGCTTTCAATATTTTTTTAGTGCCCAAAGAGCTTCATAATCATGCAGATTCATTGGCTATCTCTGCAACCCTCATGGTTCCTCATAAAGACTTTGAAGAGCATAGTTACACTATCAAATTGGTCTTTCAACCAAGTGTACCTAATAATGCTAACCATTGGTAGGTGTTTGATGTTGATAATCAAATCATGTGCTTCACTAGACCTAAAGAGGAATGAACTATGGTAGTAGACCATACTACCACACATCAACGTCAGGAAAAGAAACTCTTTGGCAAGAGAGCAAAGATATATGGTAGAGATTGAGTCTTGTTAAGGGGCAAGAAGAAGAAACCAAAAGGAACACAAAAAATTGGATTCCTGGTGGAGAAGTCCATTTGCCAATCACTGATTTTGGGGTGAAAATAGTCTCTTGCTAATTTATCAAGATGAGATGTCATTTTCTCTGCCTCATAGTGGGCAGCACCTGAAGTACTTCAATACTTGAAGTATCAAATAAATCTAGTTGTACATATGTATAATTTTTATATAGTCTTCCTTTTGTTTTGTGTTGTTCATTTGTTTTTGAAACCTTTCTTTTTGGGTAGCATGGCTCCGTAGCCCAATGGCATAGATGAAGGCAATGAGATTCTAGATTCTACTCCCTTCAATTGTTTCAAAATTTCAATTGATGGAAGTTCCCTAACTGGAGCTAGCTATTATTCCCAAAATTTGTCACTTATTTTTGTGGACAACATGCTGATCATTTTGGTCATGTAGACCAAAATGGTCTCTTTATTTCTTTCAAAATGTTCTGAGCAGTTATTTTTTTCAAATATTCAAGCCTTTTCAGCTAAGGAAGTTGGAGGTTCAATAGGCAAGATTTCTCAAAGGAAAGTTCAAAACACTTAAGGCATTTATTTAGTATTTTGAGGATGGTTCAACACTGAGGTTCAATCAAAATACTTGACAATGGGCTTCAAACAATTGAAATGAACCATTGAACTATTGAACTATTGAACCCCACCTTCACATGGTTCGAAGGTTCAATGGCTTCGGCGGACTTAAAGAATAAAAGGATTCAAAAAGTTAAGATTAAACTATTGAACCATTAAACCTTGAACTTAGAAAGGTTCAAAGGTTCAATGAGTTTAACAAGCTCAATGGACTTAAAGAATGAAAGGATCCAGAGAGTTTGAAGCTTCAAAGGATTCAAAGAAATAGATCTGAACTGTTGAACCTTGAACTTCAAAAGGTTCAAAGGGTTCAAAGAGTTAAAAGTTTGAGTAGAATTTTCAAGTGAATGGATGATGTAAAAAATTATAGAAAGAGGTTCAACCAAATGGTTCAACCAAATGGTTCAACTGAAGAAGAAAACCAATTGAACATGGCCCTTTATAAAACATTGAATCGCTGAACCATTGAACCATTGAACCTTTGAACCGAAAGAGGTCAAGATTCAAAGGTTAAAAGTGGTTCAAGTGACTTGTGATATCTTCATAGATGTCAAATTTAGGGTGATGGAATAATCATTAATTTTCAAAAGACCTAATAATAAACTCAGTGACCAGCCAAGGAAGAGGCTGAATGAGCCTGCTGAATGCGAGAAGATAGCCTTGCGAGCTTAGATTGCCAAGAAGAGAAAAAATGTGGTAAGGAAAGAGGGAAAAACTATATAAAATCCAAAAATATCTGAAGAAGAGTTATTTTATTAGGTGGAAAAGTCCACTAGGTGGACATCAGAGAACACAAACATTCAATAGCACGGCCTATTTTTCTGCATTGAGTAAAGGTGAATAGACAGTCATTTAAGCATCATAAAGAAGACCAGACAAACCATTCTTTGGAGGAGACATTTGAGATGATTAAAAATGATAAATTCAAGGCCGATGACCTATTCTAGCATGGCCCTTTCATAGATATTCAATGTATTGAATTTAGCATGGGTCATTTTCATGAAAATAAGTGCCCAAGTCTTTCTTGTGATGCTATATATTGTAATATCTCATTTTGTATAAGACAGATATACCTGTTATTAAAATTGAAGCTCTACCCAAATTGAAAGGCAATCTTGAGACTTTGAGCTCAGACTATTAATCATATTTTGTTAAATGAATGAGAAAGCAAGTGACCTTTCAGACTTTGTGTTGGAATAAGCTTGTGTCATCTATTAAATTGTTCTTATGTCTTTTTTCTAAATATAGTCTTCTCCATTTAATAAAATAGGTAGAATAAGTATAAATAAGCTAGAATATGTATTGAAGCTAACTATGGGAGACTTTATGCTACCATAATTGTCTTTAGTCTATGTTTTGTGTAAAGGATACTAGAGAGACTTTGAGCTCTCTTTATCCTTCATAATCCTTTACTTTGTTGTAGTTTTAGGTGGAGACTTTGGGCTGCACTTAATCCTACAGTGTCCTTCATCTTAATCAGTGAGAGAATCAATGAAAGACTTTGTGTTTTTATGGGTTTCTTGTGGTTATAGTTATTACCTAGAAAGTCTTCCTCTAGTTTTTTGAACATCATTTTTGAATGAAGAGAAATGCCTTTAGTAACTACCTAGGAATTCTCCTCTATTTTTTGAACATCATCTCTAAAAAAAGATAAATGGATAGTATGATTTCACTCATGTGTGTATTTTCAGCTGATATATATACTATAAATTATAAGTAACCTCCCCTTATTGATAGGAGAGATTTATCTCATTCTAGTTGTGGTCACCACACCCATTTTGCTGCATAAATATCTTTATGTTGTGGTTGATGTAACCATTTTGCCATCAGTTAGTTGGTGACAAAATATTCACCCAACAAAAGGTAAGGAGCCTCTTACTAGAACCCTTGACATTAATTTAAAGGCCTAAAAAGTTAAAATGTTACATAGGAATGATCGTAAAAATTCTTTTGATATTATAGAATTTTGAAAGTGTACAAAGATTCAAATATCCCCTATTGAGTATATTAAGTTTAATCCCAAAGAACTTGATAAATTGGTTAATAATGTCAAAGGTGATCCTTCACAAATTGAGCCCAAAAGTCAACTAAATTCTAGTGTTGAGTCTTTGATTTTCCAATTATTTTCTTCCCCACTTGAATCACCTAGGCATACTCCTAAAATGATCATTGACTTAGCTAATGATACTTCTTATGTGGTTGATATGAAACCCAACCCATTTTATGTTTCTTTATTCATAAATGACCATAAACTTGATAATTGTATTATAGACTCAGGTGCCTATGATAATATCATGCCTTCTTCTATAGCCAAAACCCTAGGCCTATCCATTACAAAAAAATTTGGTAGGTGTTACTCCATGGATGGAAAATATATTTATTTTCTTGGGCAAATCAAAGATGCATAGGTCACCCTTGAAGCTTATCTAGATAAAAAAGTGAAATTGACTATCTTGGTAGCATATATTCCTGCTAATTATGGAATGCTTTTGAGCAGGATCTTTTTGAAAGACTTAGGTGGGGTGATTAAATTAGATTGGTTAGAAGCTACAATTCTAGTGGGAAAGCAAAAAGTTAAACTAGAACTTGAACCTTGTTGTTCCCAAAATCTGTCACTCATTTTTGGGACAACATATGAACTATTTTGGTCCTACAGGTCAAAATTCTCTTTTTCCTTCTCAAAAAATTGTTTTGAGTATTCAAATTATCCATTATTCTAGCTTTTTAAGCTAAAGGACTCATAGGTTCAACATGTTCAACAACTTCAATAGGCGAGCTCTCACAAAGGAACAAGTTTCTAACACAGGCAATTTTAAGGTTGGTTCAACACCGAGGTTCAACCAAAAGGTTCATCGACAAGCTTCAAACAAAGGATTGAACCATTAAACCATTGAACCTAACTTCCAATAGGTTCAAAGGTTCAATGATGTCAGCAAACTTAAAAGATTTAAGTGCTTCGGCAAGTTTAAAGTTCAACCGCTTCGGCAAGTTCAATGGCTTCAAATGACTTAGAATAAAAGAAGAAAGATTAAACTCATTGAACCATTAAACCTTCAACCAAAATGGTTTAAAGGTTCAAGGTCCAATGAGTTCAATCAAAGTTCAAAGAGTTATTCCAATTAGTTGGTTCAAATGAATGGTTCAAAGCGGTTGGTTTAACTGGTCAATTGAATGAATGGAACATAGTATTGAACCATTGAACTATTGAACCATTGAAATATGGTTGGTTTAATCAGTCGGTTTAATCAGAAGGTTCAAAGGAATGATCAGTCGGTTGAACCATTGAACCTTCCCTTTGAGGGGTTCCAAAGATATAAATTCGAAGGAATGATCAAAGGCTCACAAACCCATTTCTATGGACTCTATAGGTTGGTTTCTATGAACTCCACAGGCTAGTTTTTAAGGGCTCCACATGCATGTTTCTATGGACTCTACATGATTTGAAGAAGAAGGCCACTCGAAGAATCTTGAAGGGCATTTACCCTTGTAGAGGGCTCTTGGTGAATGAACTAGGAAAGGGAATGAACCAAGAAATTGAATTAACCAAGAAAGAGAATGAACCAAAGAAGCGATGGAACCAAGGGGCTGAGAAGGCTGCCCAAATCGATGAACTAGTGAACCAATGAACTTTAAAAGATTCAAAAGTTCATGGTTCAAAAAGGTTCAAGTGACTAACAATCAATGATGTCCCCGTAGATGTCAAATTTAGGGTAATGAAATATCTATTGATTTTCAAATGTGGCAGAGAACCTGAAAACAAAATCAATGACCAGTTGAAGAGGGAGCTAAAAGAGCCAATAGAAAGGGAAAAGATAGCATGAGAACTCAAATTGTAAAAAGAAAGAGGGAAAGACTAGAAATATCTATGTAGAAGTTATTTCTAGTAGGTGGAATAGTCCACCAAGTAGACATCTGAGCTCACAATCATTAAAAGGTGTGACCTATTTTTCTTCCTTGATAGAAAATTGAGGGGATAACTCTGTACCTATTGGGAGAAGGATCAGATGACCCATGCAGAGGAGATATTTTGAGATTAATTGACATGCCATAGTTAAGGTAGATGCCCTATTCTAGCATGGCCCCTTGACAAAACTAAAAATGCATTCAAGGAATTAAATGCAGCATGGGCCGTTCTATGAAACAAAGAACCAAGTCTTTTTGAGATGCTATATATTTTAAATATCTTCTTTTATGCAAGGGAGATCTTTTGGTTATAGAATAAAAACTCTACCAAAATTGAGAGGTGATCACTGAGACTTTGAGCTCAGATTGTTAATCATATTTCTTTATTTGAATGAGAAAGTAGGTTACTTTCAAACTTTTTGCTGTAATAGCTTGTGTCATTTAGGAAATTTTTCTTATGTCTTTTTCCTGAAGGTGTTCTTTTCCATTGAATGAAATAAGCAAAACTAGTGGAAGTAATTAGGAAGGTATCCTGAAGCCAACTATGGGAAGACTTTGTGCTACCACCATTGTCTTTAGTGTGTTTCTTATTTGTTTTTATGTAAAGGATCTTGGGATGACTTTGTGCCCCCATTATCCTTCATATTTCACTCTTGGGTAGTCAAGGTGGAGAATTTGTGCTACCCCTTTTTTTGCTGGTTACTATGCCCCCAGTTACCAGTTACTTGTTATCTATCAGAAAGAACTCCTGATATTTGTTGTAAGACCACTTTTGAAAAAAGAGAAGTGCCTTCAGTGTTTTCACCTAGATTTCTCTTTTGTTTGTGAACATTATCTCTAAAAAAAGAGAGATGGATGGTGTTGTCCTACCCTTGAGCATTATTTTCTGCATATATATATAGTATATAGCCCCTCATATTTTATAGGGAACCTCCCCTTTATGAGAGGAGAGATTTGTCCCCTTTTGATGTGGTAAACCTACACATTTGGCTGACCAATATCCTTATGTTGTGGTTGAAATCACCTATTTTGCTCATCAGTTAGCTGGTGAGAAAATATTCACCCAACAATTTTTTGGTGACTCTACTGGGGACACAACAATTTTATGCAATTTGAAGCCTCAAGCTTTAGATTGAAGCATCACCTATGTTTTATCCATTATCATTATAACCTTATCCATTTCCATTATATTGAACTGATCTACAAAACTAGAGACGCTGGAATTTGAGCATTTCATTTCAAAAGTCAATTCTCTGCTAGCTCCATGCCAATAGTTTTTGGTGACTTCACTGGGGAAGAGCACATAGTTTGAAGGCTCAAGCTTTAAGCTAAAACAGGGCCAGTTATTTTCCATTTTTATTCTATAATCTAGCAACTCCATGGTATACAAGAAGATAGAGAGCCCAAGGTGTTGTTGACCCTATTTTTGAGTTAGTGCAGTAGGGTAATTTTGATTTGTTTCCTCCACAACTTTAAGTTTAATGAACTAAGAGTCTTCCTCTTACCAATATCAGGTCACCAATACAAGACATAACTTCTTTTTCTATTGTTACTAGAGCTTTACCTATACATACTCCACATAGATTTGTTATCCCCACTTTTCATAATCAAATCATGGTGGTTCAAGACCCATAGGGTAAATCTTTTAGCCCACTTAATTTAACTCCACCTCTACATGAACTACCATGCAGTTCAAAGAAGAATTTTTCCAAATTCTTTGGTGATGGGAGAGTTCATCTTCATGAACACATTATAGCTTTCAGCATAGCCTACAGTGTGATAGGCATGGAGTATGAGGACATAACAGTCAAGCTATCTGTGGAAACATTGCAAGGTGTTGTTGTAGACTAGTTCTATCATCTATAGGCCTAGACTATGACTGACTGGAACACTCTTAAAGCCATGTTCAAAGCTAGGTTCAAGCCTACAAAATATGCACATGCCCTACTAGCCCAGCTCACACAGATGAATAAAGAACCTCATGAACCTATGATGGATTTCATTGCCAAATTTGACAAGTTGAGGAACTAAATTCCTACAATTGCTTAGCCAACACCTGAGAACCTTAAATGTTTCTTCATCAACTCATAGCTGCCTGAAGTGAGTTTTCTACTGAGATGTGCTAGCCACATAGACCTTTCTGCTACTCAAGATTTGGCCACTGAGGTAGAAGATGACCTTATCTTGGTAGGAAAGATAAGGAGAGATCCTAACAAAAGTAAATCTTCTTCATCTTTTGAATATCCATCTACAGGGACCACTGATCCAATGGTGTAAAAGCTAGAAAATAAGTTACTTACTCTTAGAAAGTAAATGGTGCAAGGGATGTCATCTACCCCTTCATATAGAGATATACCAAGGAGGACATTCCCTAATCAGTCATATCAAGGTGCTACCATGAATCAAGGGTAGCCAAATCATCTTCCTCCCCCTCAGGAGAAATTGGCCATTGAAGCACCTCCAACAAATTTAGTAGTTGGATATCTTGAATCAAAATCAGATTTCTCCTTTCAGCTTAAGTTGAACCTAGAAGATGATGTTAATCTCTTCACAAAGGGAGAAGAAAAATTAGCTGGCAACTCCAACATTGGTTTCTTGAATTACCAAGATGAACCCAAAAGTGAAGGTAAAGTAGTTGATGGATCATATGTTGTATTCACTTAGTCCAAAAACTAGTTAGCCCAGCAAGCTGATAAAAAAATAGAGGAGTGACCTCAACCTACAATTTCAATTGCCAAATGAGGAACCACTCTACCTTTTCAAGTAAAGGACTCGGTGATCGTTAAAAAAGTAAGTACCCCAAATGTTTCTGCACCTTCAACTTTAATTTCACATATTAGTCCCCCTCCTAAAAACTAGAAGGATGAACTCCCTTCCCTTGAAGGATGAACTCCCTTCCCTTGTTCATAATTGATTTTAGACATATGACATAGTCGACCATGCCAAGAAAATTAAAATTTAAATGTCTGAATTTGAATTCTTGCAATTCAACCCTAAACAATTGGAAAGATTAGTGGAATGTGTGAAGAATAAAACTATCCCTACAGGACTAACTACTCCAAAGGTGACTCCCACATTCACCTGGAATAATCTTGTGATTACTCCACCTACTACTTCTAAGAGGACTGAACCATTTTATGTCTCCCTGTTGATAAATAGACACTAGTTAAATAATTGCATTATAAACTCAGGTGTGTCTGAAAATGTCATGCCTACCAAAGTGGTAGAATATATTGGTCTCACACTAACCAAGACATTTGAGATATGTATCTCCATGGAGAACAAAAAGTGCCACTGCTGGGACAAATCAAAGATGCCCAATTTGCATTTGTAGTGTTCCCAGATTAGAGAATCAAGATGACAGTCCTGGTGGCCGATGTCCCAGCCTCATACGTCATCCTTCTTAGGTGAAATTTATACAAAAATGTTGGGGGTGAGTTAAGTATGGACCTATTTGAAGCAAGGATCCTAGTTAAAGGCATCATGTAGAGGTTGATCATTGAGAAGGAAGCAAAACATGTTGTCACTAAAACATCAATGATTGAAGCTCAAATTCTATTTGAGTCTTTAGGCATGGGTAATTACTTCTTATCCATAGAAGAGGTTTATGTGGTGACTGATGAAACTTTTAAAAATTACAATTTAAAAATTGGCTTAGACAGAATAATAGAAGGATTGGTAGAACATAGTATAAGTGCAGAAGAATCCTCCCCTCCAAACAAAGAAGAATCTAAGGTAAAAATAGCTCCTAATAACGTATGGATACTAGAATTTTATGGTAGATATTCCTCTACTGATTCAGGAGCCGAGATTTTGTTGATATCTCCTCAAAGAGATATTTTTCCTTCTTCATACAAATTATAGTTTAGCAATACCAATAATACTGCTGAATATGAATCAATGCTACTTGGATTGAAGGCTACTCAAGATAGGGGCATCAAACTCCTTCACACCAAAGGAGATGTTGAGCTAGTGGTTTGTGTTGATGGCGTAAAATTGTGCTAGATCCTAGCCAATCAATAATGGGAAGTTTCAAGCTATGGGATGATGTGGCTTGAAACAACCTCCAGGTTTTGAAGAAGCTAGTCTCTTCTGTTTATAGGTGTTGGGGAAAAGGGATAGGAGATTAACAGAAACACAAAATGCAGGAATTAAAACCTATCTATGGTGATGCACCTAAGCATAATCCTAATCCTAACGTGAGCACAGAGTGAATATTATAGGATTTTATTAAATTTAAGAGAAGACAAGTGCATGATCAATGTAAAAGATTGGAATAACAGAAACAAAAGGATCACAACAGGGGAGTCTTTTGTTGAGATACAAGAATTGTCAACAAAGGCATAGTGTTCTATCTTCTTAGTAGAATCCTCCAATCACATAAGAGGTGGAGAAGTCACACATAGTTATGTATAACTTTAGACTCCAGAAAATGAGACAAAAGTAAATAACATTTCCAATCACAACACTAGAAAATCTACAATATAGACTACTTTGCAAATGACACAGACAACACTAACCAAGGCATGGAGCTCAAATTTCCTTAATTCATTCAGCCACATAAAGGGTATAGAAACATGCACGATTATATCAACCTTAAAACTCAAGAAAATTGAGACAAGAGTAAATGATATTACTGGTCACAAACCTCAGAAAGTCTAAAACTATGAGAATTCCCCCCCTTTTTAGATTTTATAATCCTACTTATATAGCCTTGGGTGTCTCCTTTGATCACTTTCTTTCCCATGCAATCTTCTCCATTCTTCACCTCTTTGGCCACTCAATTGTCTACTCTACCTCCGCTATTAGGGGACAAACAGATGGCGCCTTCAATGTTGTGGGGGGCTCCAAAAATCTACCCGATGAATTGTTTCATCTACTCGAATTAACTCCATCCAATTTTCCATCCATTTCATTTTAATAGATAGATGGGTAATCTATTCTATTAGATACAGAAGAGGACACTTAGCCGGTTCATGAAAATTCCCTTTATGGTTTAGGAGGTACCAGAGAATGACACTTGGCATGTTCTGCTTGATTCATCGAAGACACACGGCTCTCTTTGCTTCCCTTGGCTGTGCTGTAGATTTATTAGGGACATATATTAGACTTTTATAGCTGGTGACACTTGGCAGCTTCCACAGACCTTTGAAGTAACACCTGAGGCCCAGTACCATTTTATATTTGTCAATAAAGCTTCACGATCATTCTCTCGGGCATTGACACATGGAGGCTTCCGTGGCTTTGAGGAAGATAAGTGGAATCTTCCACTTTTTTGTCTAGGGGTATGTGGTGTCTTCTGATTTCTTTGGGGATGTAATGAAGAGGGACCTAGAAGGTGACACTTGGTAGCCTCTGTTGCACTTCAATACTTAGTAAAATGAATGATGCCTTTATGCATTGAAGGGAAAGCATTATACCTAGGCATTGAAACAAAGGCTCTCGGTAGTCGACATGTGGTGGCTTCCACTACTTCTTCAAAAGGTAGTTTAGGGCCTCCACAACTGCCACCTGGTGCTTTTTGCTCTATCTATTGCTTAGCTTGTTGAAAGTCTTTTAATGAAATGTAGATGCTGATATGAGATACGGGTGCTGACACATGGTACATTTCACTTAACTATTGCTAGGTATGTGGCACGGTCTATGGTTTTTGAAAGTTACAAAAAAGGGACTCAGGGGACACCAGCTATCCAGCTTCATCTCTCAAAAATTGACACTTGGTAGCTTCTACTTCTTGAATTCAGGCATAAATGAGATGAAGGAAACAAGAAGGGGAAAAAGACCTATGCTTGAAGGGCGACACTTGACAGCTTCCGCTGCATCTCAACACTTAGGCAAAATGAACTAGCCCTCTTCTTCAAAATTTTGCCACCATGTCCATGTTGCATAGAAACCAAAATTACAGCACTTGGATCAAAAAAATAATTAAATATGATGTAGATTAAAAATTAATCTACAGTTATTGGTGACCACCAGGACTTTTGAGCCTGCTCAAAAAGAACCCAACTCCTGCTATGTAGCCATGTGTTCAAAGAACACTTATTTAAAATAAAAAATGGGAAAACAAAGCAATAAAACTAAAAGCAAACTACTATATATAGCTAACTAGGTGTATTTGCCTCCCACTAGATCAAAAGGAACATTTTTTAAGTCTCCTTTATGGCAAGAAGACTTATGGTGCCAGACAAATAGCTGAATGGGAAAGAGATTTTGTGACCTACTCCTCTTGCATGTCACCTTGCTTGGCTTGTATTTGAGTGGATCAAAATCAAACATGCTTTTGACATATACATGCTCTTCTTGTCTTTAGAAGCTTGTTGAATGTTGATCCCTCAGACTGGTGCTCTGTGTTATCAAGAAATCATTGGCTATTGGTTCTTCACCATTAGCCCATTGATATCCATCACCTTTTGGCTCATCTTCTTTAGATTCCAACTTTTTCTCATCATCATGCTCTTTGATGACTTCATCCTCTTGAAAGGAAAAATCCAAAAGCTGGTATTCCTTCTACATATTCATCTGAGTCTCAATGCTTTCTTCTCCATCCAAAACCAGCTCAGCGCCTCCTAACTCAATGACTTGGTTGAGGGAGTGTTCATGTTCCTCCCTATCCTTTTGTAGAGTGAGGAAAAAATCATAAATGATCTCCTCCTCATCTGAAGTGAAGGAAAAAACTAGCGGCTTATCCTCTTGCTCATCAAAGGGGGAATCCATGGTGATCTCCTCCTCTTCTACACCGATGTAATTCTCTTGACTAGCCATAAATTGAGCATATTCTTTTGCATACTCAGCTGCTTCCTTCAAAATATATTTTTCTTCAAAAGGGAATGAAGAAGAAGGCTGTGATGGAAAACAAGAATTTTCTTGAGTAGGGGTGGAAGGGACTTGAGGGGAAGTGAGAGTTTGGGATCCTCTTCCCTCACTACTATCATAGACTCTACATTATTGGGGAGGTGATCTTGATGGGTTTGATCATGCTCATGAATAGGGGTGGCATATGTCTGATATGGGATTTGTGGTGGTGGATATGAAGTTTAGTAGACTTCATAAGGTTGGTTCTCATGAACACTTAGCCCATATTTTAGGAACGCAATCAATCCACACACTTCTAACATCTCATATGTGAGTTCTTGCCAATTTGCCCTTTCAATGGGATCCCACTCACTTTTAATGAGATCTATTGCTTCCCTTACTTGATAGATGATATGACAAGGAATCTCTTGGCCATATCCTCTTCTAATGTCAAGCTCTAACACATATTTATTAAATCCCAACAATGCTTTTTTGAAAGTGAAAATAAGGTTAGGTTGAACATGGGATGAGACATATTGGGGGGACTGGGCATAAGACTAATGTGGCTCATAACAATATGCATCCTCATTACTCGACGTGATTCTAGGAGAAGCTTGTTCTTGATAAAACATATAAGGAGAATAAGACTCATAGCTATGAGTTACAAATTTATACATACCAAAGGGATTTCTTCATGATACTTCTTGATTGGCTGATGACTCAGAGTCATTGTTGGTGTTGATAAAAACCTCCAAAGGTAGATTGGCTGAAGAATACACCAAAATTCTTCAACTCTTTGAAAGATTGGTCCCACCGGGTGTGCCAGAAACTATTGATGGCGTAAAATTATGCTAGATCCTAGCCAATCAACAATGAGAAGTTTCAAGCTGTGGGACGATGCGGCTTGAAACAACCTCCAGGTTTTAAAGAAGCTGGTCTCTTCTGTTTATAGGTGTTGGGGAAAAGGGATAGGAGATTAATAGAAATGCAAAATGTAGGAATTAAAACCTATCTATGGCGATGCACCTGAGCATAATCCTAATCCTAACCTGAGCATAGAGTGACTATTATAGGATTCTATTACATTTAAGAGCAGACAAGTGCATGATCAATGTAAAAGATTGGAATAATAGAAATAGAAGGCTCACAACAAGGGAGTATTTTGCTGAGATACAAGAATTGTCAACAAAGGCATAGTGTTCTATCTTCTTAGTAGAATCCTCCAATCACATAAGAGGTGCAGAAGTCACGCACAGTTATGTATAACTTTAGACTCCAAAAAATGAGACAAAAGCAAATAACATTTATAATCACAACATTAGAAAATCTACAGTATAAACTACTTTGCAAATGACACAGACAACACCAACCAAGGCATGGAGCTCAAATTTCCTTAATTCATTTAGCCACATAAAGGGCATAGAAACATGCATGATTATATCAACCTTACAACTCAAGAAAATTGAGACAAGAGCAAATGATATTACTGGTCACAAACCTCAAAAAGTCTAAAACTATGAGAATTCCCCCTCCCCTTTTATATTTTACAATCCTGCTTATATAGCATTGGGTGTCTCCTTTGATCAATTTCTTTCCCATGTAATCTTCTTCGTTCTTTACCTCTTTGGCCACTCAACTATCTACTCTACCCCCACTATTAGGGGACAAATAGACGATGCCTTCAATGTTGTGGGGGGCTCCAAAAATCTACCCGATGAACTGTTTCATCTACTCGAATTAACTCCATCAAATTTTCCCTCCATTTCATTTTAACAGATAGATGGGCACTCTGTTCTGTTAGATACAAAATAAGACACTTAGTCAGCTCATGAAAATTCCCTTTATGGTTTAGGAGGTACCAAAGAATGACACTTGACACCTTCCACCTAATTCATAGAAGACACATGGCTCTCTTCGCTTCCCTTGGCTGTGTTGTAGATTTATTTGGGACACAAATTAGACTTTTATGGCTGGTGACACTTGGTAGCTTCTGTAGACCTTTGAAGTAATACCTGAGGCCCAACACCATTTTATATTTGTCAATAAAGCTTCACGATGATTCTCTCAAGCATTGACACATGGAGGCTTCCATGGCTTCGAGGAAGATAAGTGGCATCTTCTGCTTCTTTGTCTAGGGGTATGTGGTGCCTTCCACTTTCTTTGGGGATGGAATGGAGAGGGACCTAGAAGGTGACACTTGACAGCCTCTACTACACTTTGATACTTAGAAAAATAAATGATGCCTTTATGCATTGAAGGGAAATCATTAGACCCAGGCATTGAAACAAAGGCTCTTGGCAGTCGACACGTGGTGGCTTCCACTGCTTCTTCAAAAGGTAGTTCAGGGCCTCCACAACTACCACCTGGCACTTTCTACTCTCTCTATAACTTAGCTTGTTGAAAGTCTTTGAATGAAATGCGGATGCTGATATGAGACATGGGTGCTGACACATGGTGCATTCCACTTAACTGCTACTAGGTATGTGGCACAGTCTGCAGTTCTTAAAAGTTACAAAAAGGGGACTCAGGGGACACCAGCTATCCAGCTTCATCTCTCAGAAAGTGACACTTGATAGCTTTTGCTTCTTGAACTCGGGCATAATGAGACGAAGGAAAAAAGAAGGGGAAAAAGACTTGTGCTCGGAGGGTGACACTTGGAAGCTTCTGTTGCATCTCAACACTTAGGCAAAATGAATCGGCCCTTTGCTTCAAAATTCTACTGCCATGTCCAAGGTGTGTAGGAACCAAAATTGTAGCACTTGGATCAAAAAAATAATTAAATATGATTTAGAGTAAAAATTACTCTACAGTTTGTCAGGTGAGAAACCTGTACCAAACCAAAAATTAGAGATTTGCTTCATTACCATAATTTGGTTTGGGATCAAATTGAATGTTTTGATGATTTAAACATCTCTGCAGTTCTCAGGGGATTTAATGACTGAGCTAATACTTTGGATATTTCAATAACTCTTTTGATTCCTCACTTAGATTTTAAAGTAGACAAGTACACTATCAAACTAATCTTTCAACCAAGTGTGCTTGACAATGCCAATCATTGGCAAGTGTTCAATGGTGACAACCAAATAATTTCCTTCCTCGAACAAAAATATATCTTTGAATAGCTTCACTTCGAAGGCAGTGAGCCCCAAAATCTTGAACCAACCCCTAAATCAAGTTCAGATGTAGGTGAAGAATTCCTACAACTAAAAGAGAATAAAATCCCAAAAGGCCTGGTTTCCCTTGAAAAACTATTTGACAAGCACAATAGGTTCATCAAACATAAAAAAATGGATTCAATCTCCTCTCAAGAGTTTGATCAGATAAATTTGGGTACCAAGGAAAATCCTAAGATGGTGAACATCGAGAAGTGTTGTACTCAAGAAGAAAAATTCATGTTCACTACTCTGCTCCACCAGTACATAGATGTTTTGGCATACTCCTATGATTATTTGAAGTCGCTCAGGCTTGAAGAAGTTCGCCATGAAATTCCTCTCAAGAGTGATTCAGTGCCTTACAAGTAAAAATCCAGGTAGTACAATCCAAAGATATCAGGTACTATTCTATCTAAAATACAAAAAATGCTAAATGCTAGAATAATTTTCCCAATCCATCATTCCACATGGATTACAAATATAGTCCCTATGAGGAAGAAGAATGGAAAAATTTGCCTTTTGTGGACTTCAAAAATTTGAATCAATCATCCTTAAAGGATAACTATCCTCTACCCATCATAGACCAATTTATTTAGACAGTGACTGGTTTAGAGATGTTATCAATGTTAGATGGATTTTTTAGATACAATCGAGTAGGAGTTGGCGAAGCAAACCAACATAACACTACCTTCACCATGCCTTGGGGAACCTTTGCATATCGAAGAATACCATTTGGCTTGATAAATGTTGGTGCCACTTTTCAGAGAGCAATGGACCTTGCTTTCAAATATGAAATGGGTAAGTTCATTATGATATACCTTGATGACCTAACCATCTTTTCTAAGCATTGCTCTGATCATGTGCACCATTTGCAACAAGTGCTAGAATGATGCCTCCAGAATGGCATTTATCTAAATCTCAATAAGTCTATTTTTTGAGTAATAGAAGAGAAACATCTCAGACACATTGTATCCTGAGAAGGCATAAATATTGACGCAAAAAGATTCGAATCCATCCAGGAACTTACCTTTCCCTCAAGTAAGACTGCAGTTCACTCTTTCTTCGAAAAGGTGAAGTTTTTACAAAGGTTCATCCCTGAGTTCATAGAGAAGACTCACCATATTTTAAACATGATGAAAGGAAAGGCCACCTTCAGCTGGATTGAAGAAGGAAAATTGGCATTCTGAGACATCAAGATAGCTATTGCCCATGCCCTAATTCTGGTTTGTCTAGATTATACCAAGAATTTCACAGTGTATATTTATGCTTCTAAGTACACACTTTCAGCAATTCTAGTTCAATAGAATAAAGGTGTGGAATCTCCCATATCCTTCCTGATCTATCCTCTCAAATCTCATGAACTAAAGTATTCAAACATGGAGAAACATGCTTATGCAGTGGTAAAAGTAGTAAAGCACTTTCATTTTTACATCCTAAATTCACAAGTTACTACCCTAGTTCCTAATACCACAGTTAAATACATATTAACTCAGGAGGAGTTTGGAACCAAAAGGGGTAATTGGATTGCTAAAATCTAGGATTTTGATCTCAATATCAAACAAATGAAGCTTGTGTGGGGAAGGGGCCTCTACCAATTGATTTCTAACAATAGACTTGAAGAAGCAGGGCATGGAGAATTAGAAGTAGAAGACACACCAATAGTCCTCTTTATCTCCACCATGAATGAGTGGTATTCAAATATTACTCATTTCCCTACCTATGGTGAGTGCCTTGCTCACCTACCTTGTAAAGAAAAGAGGACTATTAAATTGAAAGCTACCAATTTTTTCCTTTGAGACAATGGCTTGTATAAGACGAGCCTTGATGGAGTGTTCCTTCACTGTGTGGATAAAGAATAGCAGAACCAACTTTTGAAGTCCTTCCATAATTTGGCTTGTGGAGGACATTTTTCCATGCCTATAATTGCCCATAAGATTCTATGATCTAGGTATTACTGGCCTACTCTATTTTAGGATGCATACAAATGGGTACGAAGATGTGAACTGTGCTAATAGTTCATTGGAAGACCCAAGTTAGTTGTTCTGCCTCTCAAGCCAGTGGTAATAGAAGACCCATTTCAGCAATGGGGAATTGATTTCATTGGTGTTGTAAACCCATATTCAAGTGTTGGACATGATTATGTCCTCACAGCCATAGATTACTTCACCAAATGGGTCAAAGCAATTCCAACCAAGCATGCTACTTCAAAAGTAGTATGTGATTTCCTCAAGGAAAAAATCATTTCTAGGTTTGGGGTCCCAACCAAGATTGTGACAAATAATTAAGCTTGTTTCTCTTCTCATGAGATCACTTAGTTCTATTTTTAATGGAATTACCCTCTCCCACTCTTTTGATTATTTTCCACAAGGGAATGGCCAAGCTGAATCAAGCAACAAGAATCTGGTGACCATCATCAGGAAGCTAGTGGATGACAACCAATGAACATGGCATAAAGCATTAGTTGATGCTTTATGGGTAGATAGAATTACACCCAAGATTGTGATAGGTATGTCATCATTCCAACTTTTTTATGGTCTCAATGTAGAGATACCAATCACCCTATAATTGCTAGCACTAAAATTGGAAAAGGTGGTCGAAGGTCAGACATATGAAAGCTCCATTGATAAAAGGATCATGTTCTTGACTGAGATGGATGAGTAGTGAAATATAGTGGTGGACCAAATTGCTATGCATCAAATTTTGGTGAAGAAGCTCTTCGACTAGAAAGCAAGAATCTATGATTTTTAGATTGGAGATCAAGTCCTGTTATGGGACAAATGAAGAGAACCAAAGGGAATGCATGGGAAATTCGATTACTTATGGAGAAGCCCATTTACTATCCATTAGATCAATGGTGAAAATAGTTTCCTATTGAAGTATCAAGATGGCACACCCTTTTCTCCACCTCACAATGGATAGCATCTGAGGCACTTCAATTCTTGAAGTATCAGATAAGATCATCTGTACATATGTATATTTGTATAGTCTTTAGTTCTATTTTGTGCTTTTCATTTTCATTTTTGGTGCCTTTATTTTTTGGGTAGCATGACTCCATATCCCAATGGCATACTTGAAGGCACTGGGGATTCTGGTTTCTACTCTCCTTAGATATTTCAAAATTTTAACTAAAAGAAGTTCCCCAACTAGAGCCAGCTGTTGTTCCCAAAATTTGTCACTCATTTTTGGGACAACATATGAACTATTTTGGTCCTACAAGCCAAAATTCTCTTTTCCCTTCTCAATTTTTTTTTGAGTATTCAAATTCTCCATTATTCAATATTTTTTAGCTAAGGGACTCTTAGGTTCAATAAGTTCAACAACTTCAACATGCGAGCTCTCATAAAGGAACAACTTTCCAACATAGGCAATTTCAAGGTTGGTTCAACATTGAGGTTCAACCAAAAGGTTCATCGACAAGTTTCAAACAAAGGATTGAACCATTGATCCATTGAACCATTGAACCCTGCCTCTAACAGGTTCAAAGGTTAAACAACGTCGGCAGAAATAAAAGAGTTAAGCGCTTCGGCAAGTTCAAAGTTTAATCACTTCAGCAAGTTCAACAGCTTCAAATGACTTAGAAGAAAAGAAGAAATATTGAACCATTGAACCTTGAACCAAAATGGTTTAAAGGTTCAAGGTCTAATGATTTCAATCAAAGTTTGAAGAGTTATTCCAATCAGTTGGTTTAAATGAATGGTTTAAAGCAGTTGGTTCAACCGGTCAATTGAATGAACATAACATAGTATTAAACCATTAAACCATTGAACTATGGTTGGTTCAATCAGTCGGTTCAGTTGGAAGGTTCAAAGGATTCCCCCAAAACCCAAAGGGAAAGTGACCTTGTAGAGGGCAGTGAACAAAAGGGAACAAAAAGATATCTTTCGAAAAGATTTTTTACAGTGAAATTTTACAAGGGAAATCCTTCAGACATTTTGTCTGAAGGAATGATCAAAGGCCCAATGGAAAGTGGCTAAGGCAAAGGAAAGGTTTCCTTTGGACAAATTTTTTTAAGGAATTCCTTCAGACATTTTGTTTGAAGGATTTGAAGAAGAAGGCCGGCCGAAGAACCCTGAAGGGCATGTACCCTTGCGGGGGGCTGTCAGCAACCAAGAAATGGAACTTTCTCAAGGACTAAAGGTAAACCTTCCCTTTGGGGGATTATAAAGATATGAAGCTAAAGGAATGATCAAAGGCTTGTAGACCTATTTCTACAAACTCTGTAGGCTAGTTTTTAAGGACTCCACAGGCTGGTTTCTACGGACTCCGTAGGCCTATTTCTATAGACTCTGCTTGATTTGAAGAAGAATGCCAGTTGAAGAACCCCGAAGGGCACATACTCTTGTGGGGGGCTCTCAGTGAATGAACCAAGAAAGTGAATGAACCAGGAAAGTGAATGAATTAGGAAATTAAATGAACTAAAGAATCGACAGAACCAAAGGCCTGAGAAGGCCACCCGAACCAATGAACCAATGAACCAATGAACTTTCAAAGCTTCAAAAGTTCATGGTTCAAAATGGTTCAAGTGACTAGCAACCAATGACGTCCATGTGGGTGTCAAATTTAGGGTAATGAAATATTCATTGATTTTCAAATGTGGCATGGAACCTAAAAACAAACTCAGTGACCAGTTGAAGAGCAAGCCAAAAGAGCCAGCAAAAAGAGAAAAGATAGCCCGAGAGCTCAAATTGCAATAAGAAAGAGGGAAAGACTAGAAATATCTATGTAAGAGTTATTTCTAGTAGGTGGAATAGTCCACCAAGTAGACATCTGAGCTCACAAGCATTAAAAGGTGCGACTTATTTTTTTCCTTGACAGGAAAGTGAGGGGACAGATGCGTACCTATTGGGAGAAAGATCAGATGACCCATGTAGAGGAGAAGATATTTTGAGATGAATTGACATGCCATAGTTAAGGTAGATGCCCTATTTTAGCATATCCCCTTGATAAAACTAAAAATGCATTCAAGGCATTGAATGTAGCATGGGTCGTTCTATGAAACAAAGCACCAAGTCTTTTTGGGCTGCTATATATTTTAAATCTCTTCTTTTATGCAAGGGATATCTTTTGGTTATAGAAGCAAAACTCTACCAAAATTGAGAGGTGATCACTGAGACTTTGAGCTCAGATTTTTAATCATATTTCTATATTTGAATGAGAAAGCAGGTTACTTTCAGACTTTGTGTTGTAATAGCTTGTGTCATTTAGGAAATTGTTCTTATGTCTATTTCCTTAAGGCATTCTTTTCTATTGAATCTAATAAGTATAACTAGTGGAAGTAATCAGGAAGGTGTCCTGAAGCCAACTATGGGAAGACTTTGTGTTTCTTCCATTATCTTTAGTGTGTTTTCTATTTGTTTTTGTGTAAAGGATCTTGGAACGACTTTGTACCCCCATTGTCATTCATATTTCACTCTTGGGAAGTTGAGGTGGAGACTTTGTGCTATACCTTTTTCTAATAGTTAATATGCCCCCAGTTACCAGTTACTTATTACCTATCAAAAAGAAATGTTGTTTACTGGAAGACAACTTCTGAAAGAAGAGAAGTGCCTTCAGTGTTTTCACCTAGATTTCTCCTTTGTTTGTGAACATCATCTCTGAAAAAAGAGAGATGGGTGGTGTTGTCCTACCCCTAAGTGTTATTTTTTGCATATATATATATATATATATATATATATATATATATATATATATATATATATATATATATATATATATATATATATATATATAGTCCCTTATATTTTATAGGGAACCTCCCCTTGACGAGAGGAGAGATTTATCCCCTTCTGATGCAGTAAACCTACACATTTGGCTGACCAATCTCCTTATGCTATGGTTGAAATCAACTATTTTGCTCATCAGTTAGCTAGAGACAAAATACTCACCCAACAAACCTAAATGCAAGTTTACTATGTATCCTTCTGATGATCCTAAATCTCAGATCCTATTTAAATAATATGAATTTGGAAATTAGCTTCTCTCTTCTGAAGACATGAAGGAAGAGTTCACCCAAAAATTTGCTCATTCAAATGATCTATGGACCATGGAATTTGATGGTAGTTATGCCATTATTAGTTTAGGAGCAAGGTTGTTTTGATCTCCCCTGAAGGTATAAATTTTCCATACTCTTTCAATTTAGAATTTAAATATACTAATAACACTGCAGAGTATGAGGCCCTATTACTTGGGCTAAATGAAGCCAAAGAAAAGGGGATAAAGCTACTTAGAGCAAAAGGAGATGCTGAATTTATTGTTAAAATGTGAGAGGCATTTTATCAGTTAAGAATGAAAGATTGAGACACTACAGGAATAGGGTTTGGGATGAGATAGAATATTTAGATGCCTTTTCTATTGAGGCAATTCCTAGAGATCAGAATACATGGGCAGATTCTCTAGTAGTATCAGCTTTCCTTCTTCTCCCACACACTAATTTCAAAAAAGATTCATATAGAATAAAATTGATCTATCATCCTAATGTCCCAGATAATGCTAAGAATTGTAAATTTTCTGAGAATGACAGGTAGATCAAAAACTTCTTGGATAATTTTAAAATGTTCTTAGGGACTTATTTTGAAGGTTCTAAATCAGAATGTAAAGAATTTAATCCTAATCTTGGGATCAATTCAAAGGATGATGTGATTTAGTTAAATGGAAACAAAATACATAGAGGAATGGTCTCTTTGGAATATTTGTTCACTTGACAAGATGAATATACCAAAGATAAACTTGCTCAGAACCCTAACAAAATGGGAGATTATGAAAAGATAAACATTAGGAGTAAGAATGATCCTAAATGGATTTCCATTAGTAGATATGCTCACCAGAGGAGGAAAAAAAATTGATTAATCTATTGATTAGGTATAAGGATGTCTTTGTTTGGTGCTACGATGACCTTAAAGATTTTATAGGTGGGCACTTTCAACATCATATTCCTTTAAAAATAAATGCAATTCCATTCAAGCAAAAGTTGAGAAACTATAACCCAAAAGTTGTTGAAGCTATCTTTAAAGAGATTGAAAAAATTTTGAAATCCAAGATTATTTATTTGATTCATCACTCCACCTAAGTGGCAAATATTGTCCCAGTATATAGAAAAAAATGTATAAGTAAGAAATTGTGTTGAATTTAGGAATCTGAACCAAGCCAATTTGAAAGATAATTATCCTTTACCTATGATGGATCAAATTTTGTAGATAGTTTCTAGATTAGAGATGATTTGCATATTAGATGGATTCTCAGGTTATAATCAAATAAGTGTAGGTGCAACTGATTAACATAAAACTCCTTTTACTACACCCTGGGGAAATTTTGCTTATAACCATATGCCCTTTGGTTTGATTAATGCTGGTGCAACTTTCCAATGGGTGATGAATTCATATTTTAGAGAGCTTAAAGATAAAATTATTGTCATTTATCTTGTTTATTTGACTATTTTATTCCAAAAAAAAAGATGATCAAAGATCTAAATATCATGTTTCAAAGGTGTCAGAGTCATGGGATATCTCTTAATCCTAAGAAGTTAGTTTTTTGTGTAATAGAGGGTAAGTTATTGGGACATCTAGTTTCAAAGGATGGAGTCAAGATAGATCTATAAAGGGTTAGATTAATACAATAGCTAAGTCTTCTTTCTAATCAGAATAGAGTTAAGTCTCTCTTTAGCCAGATTAACTTCCTCAGAAGGTTCATTCCTAATTTTGCTGAGATTACAAAGTATATTATCAGAATGATGAGTGAAAAATAAGAATTCAAATGGAATGAGGATGATAAGAAAGTATTTTGAGATATTAAAGAAGTGATTGCATAAATACCTACTTTGGTAAACTCTAATTTCCAACAATATTTTATTATTTACTGTTATGCTTTAGAATATACCTTGTTTGGTATCTTGCTACAGAAAAAAGAGTTGAATGAATAAGCCCCAATATCCTTTATGAGTGTTCCTCTTAAGAAACATGAACTTAAATATTATTTAACTAAGAAGCAAGCTTTTGCTATGATAAAGGCTGTTAAACAGTTTAGATATTACATATTACACTCTCATTCAATTGTATTTGTCCCTAGTTTGGTTGTAAAAAGCATTCTAACTCAACAAGATGTTGGGATGAATAAAATAGCAACATGGGTCACTAAGATTAAAGAATATGACTTGGATATTAGCCCAAATAAATTAGTTAGAGGTTAAGGCCTAGGAAAATTAATTGTTGAAAGTAAACCAAAAGAAGAGGAAGAACTTCCCACTGTCTTATTAGTGAGTTTAAAAGATCTATGATTCTTGAATGTGTCAAATTATCTTACTTTCAGAGACTTAGTCACTTATCCCTAAAGGAGAAAGGAATATAAAGTTAAAATCAACAAAATATGTCATTTGGGGTGATGTCTTATACAAAAAGGGACTAAATGGAAGCTTTTTGAGATGTGTAGATAAAGAACAACAGTACAAGATTTTGGAATTTTTTCATAATGAAGCTTGTGATGGACACTTTTATTCGTTTATAGCTTTCAAAATCCTTATAAATTATTATTATTGGTTCGGTATGTTTAAAGATGCATAAAAATGAGTAGCTAACTGTGAAAAATGCAAAATGTTTTCAAGAAAGCCACAACTTATAGCATTGCCTCTGAGGGCTATCGTTATTGAAGAACATTTAAAACAATGGGGATTAGACTTTATTGGTCCTCTCTCATCTTCTTCAAGTGTCGGACACACACACACATTCTCATTAAAACTAACTATTTTTAAAAATGGGTTGAAGCAATCCCTATGAAGAGAACCACTTCAGAAGTAGTATGTCATTTTCTCAGAGAAAATATACTAGTATGTTTTGGTGTTCCTCAGAAGCTTATAGAAGATAACGCTACCATATTTTATTCAATTAAACTTACTTATTTTTGTTATGAGCATAACATCTCTCTTTCTTACTCATCAAATTATTACCCTCAAGGGAATAGACAAGCCGAGTCTAATAACAAAAATTTGATAGCCATCACGAGGAAATTGGTGAGTAATAATCCTAAAGATTGGCATAAGGGGTTGTATGAAGCACTCTGAGCTGATAGGGTAACCCCAAAAAGGGAAATAATAATGGCACCTTTTGAACTAGTTTATGGAATAGGAGCTTAGTTATCATTACTCCTAGAATTATCTGTAACCAAATTACAAAATGTCATTAAAGATAAATATTTTCAAGATTCCCTAGAAAAGATAGTTATGTACTTAACTAGGATCAAGGAGGAATGGAATGATCTGGTTGATTGGATTACCACTCATCAAGCCAGGGTTAATAAGATTTTTGATCAACAATCAAGCCCCAAAAAATTCATAGAAGGAGATGAAGTGTTGTTGTGTGATAAGAGGAGAGAACCTAAAGGAGAACATGGAAAGTTCAATTCAATTTGGAAAGTCCCATTCAAAATTTGTTAGATATTCGACCCTAATTCTTTCAAATTGGAATATCTAGATGGAACTGTTCTACCCCAGTCCTACAATGGATAAAAACTTAAATTGTATCAACTGTAAAAAATGTGTCCCATATTTTTTACATAGTATTTCATATGTTGTTGTGTGATGTTGTTTTCCTTTTCCAATTTTGGGTTTTCCTTGTTTTTTTTTTCTTCCATCCTCGTGTTTCAGTTTGTGTATAACTAGAGTTTTTTAGCTCTCTACATTTTGTCATAAAATGTAGTCCTTAGTCAAAGCCAATGTTACCTTTTAATTCAACCTTATTTATTTTTTTGTGAACCTTCCCTAAGTGAAATTTGACCCACCATCTTATCTTATTGATCATATGTTTATTTCTTAAGTCTGCTCTTTGTTTTGAAATTTTATCCACTTGTCTTCATATGTGCAAATTTAATGAAGAATTAAACCTTCGAACTTGAACCCTTTTCAAAGTTCAAGAGTTCAAAGGTTCAATGTTTCTCAAAAGTCATGAATTGCTAGTCCCTTTGTGTAACTCAATTTTTATCTTTGAACCTTTGTGTTGAACCTCATTTCAAGAGTTCAAAGGTTCAACGATTCAAAGATTCAACTTTTCATTACTTTAGTCCCACCTTTTTTGAAGTCTTTTAAGTCAAAATTTGTGGGATATTTTAAAATAAGTAAATCATTTAGAGGGAAATATATCCAAAACATTTTATGAAATGGAAAGTTCTAATTTCAAAAGGTTATGAGTAATCATTACACATTAAGGTCACGTGTGAAACTACTTACAATTAATGCACCTATCAGAATTTACATCCTATCAAGCAAGTTCAACATAAGTTAATTGATCTAGTAATTATTTGACCTAGTTTCATGCCTTTATCGAGAAAGGACAAGCCATTTTTAATAGTAAACACACAGGTTGATTCAAAGGAGAGTAGCACTAGAGGTATAAGAATTTTATTGCATAATTTCACAGTAATTTTTGATTCGTTGAAGGTGAGTTCAAATTTTTCTATAAGCTGATTCCATTATTTTGTTGGAAAGGAGAATCAGTTTGAGTTTCTATTACTATTTAAGAAGTTCAAAGCATTTTTCATTATATCCTCAAATTTGTAGCCATGAAATCTACTTGTCTTGGTTATGAACATGGTCTTAGTCTTGTTTGTTCTCTTCCTAAATTTGGGGATACTTCTTTAGTTTAATATGATTTAGAAGATTATAAGGAGAGGGTTAAAAATCCTATGTCAAACCCTATCATGGATAAAATAGTGGAAAGTGGTTTAGTTGAAGCTGTAGCTTTTCCCATGGTAATACAATGTCTCAAATTAGTTTTGGAATGCACAAATAGATACGACCCTCAAAATAGGTGTATCAGAACTATAGCTGATAGTGTATTATTACATGTTAATAGACAAACCCTAATGGTTATGATGAAATTTTTTCCCAAGGAGCCATACTCTGACCTCAATATTACTTCCTATTAGGCTCATTTTTCATTAAAAAACAATCTACAAGAGTGTAATTGCCAAAAATTGGTTACTAAAATTTCAAAAGGGAGGTTCAAGACTGCCCAAAGAATTAACTAGAGAACATATGATACCAAAAATTAAAGACATCATGGTATTATTACACAGGGTGAAAGGCAATTCTCAATAATTTTATTGGGAGGATTGGATGTAATTCTTCATTCAAGTGATCCTCTAAGGAGAATAGTTTTGGATTGGGCAGAAATCATAGCCAAATGTTTCCATCTTGGTTTGATTAATTATTTTAGGAATAAATATTTTTATATGTGTTCATATCTCTTTTACTACTTAGCGTCTACAAGAGAATGGAGAGGGTTGCCTCATGCATCCTTAGTTGAAGATAGTAGAATTTATGATTATTACACACATTTATAGATGCAAAATGTTTATGAAAACTATGCAAGGGTTAATGATGTCTTTACTAGTAGGGTGACTTATGGATTGGTAGGAAATGTTAATAAGAGAATCTATGATGAAGCAATACATCTAATCAGTATTTATGGTAGTTTATTCATTTAATTTTCCAAATTTACTTATATCAGAGTTGGTGGTTTTGACGGTGAACCAGTGAAGCTACCCAGATATGTTTTTGATCAGTTTGTATTGATATAAGTTTGCATGAAGCTAGCCCATGTAGATAAGAAATTTCCAATGAAGAAAGAATCTAGTATATCTTTTCCCATAAAAATGGGACACTATTCATACTAGTTAATTTTTGATGCCTTAAATTTAGAGGTGGACTTGAAAAAGTTCACTTTTTAGTACTATAATGCTAGACCCTAGTTTGACAATAGAGATTTTGCTAGGGATAGTCTAGATTTTGGAATGGGATTTTCACACATTCCCCATATTGAAGACTATTGGGAGGATTGTCCAGGATTAATTTGAAGTTAGAAGAAAGCTTTGTTGTAAGTTCTCCTTGGGCAAATAGTTACACTCAATCTGAGTATGAATATCTCTAGAATAATTGTTGATGAATAAAAGGTGGTTGATCCTCATTTTGAATAAGTAAAATAGCTACCTATTCCATAAGTTGATTAGAATAAAGATGAAGAGGATCAGATTAAATTCAAAACTCTCCTAGTGATAATGATAACTAAGAAATGGTAAAGGGTTGTAGATTGAAAGAGGTTCAAAATGAAGATTCCCAGAGATGTGCACCAATTGATAAATCACTATCTCCAATAAACTCTTCTAATCAGCTTATTACTATTTGTAATGTAGGTACTCTCAAGCCAAAAATTGGAAAGGGATATGTTATCAAAAAGTCCAAGAAAACCCTTTCAACTATTCTACCTTCTCATACTACTAGACTAAGGACTAAAAGTAAGAAGAAGAAGGATATTTCTAAAAGAATAGTTGTGGACCTAAACTCTGAAGAGGATTCGGGAGAGGCAACAAGCGATAAAGGGTTTGATCCACCAATGGAAAAGGAGATTAGTGCAAATTAACAAATAGAGCTTGATTTAAATTCTATATATCTGATGGTGATATCAAATGTGCCTTCTGAACAATCAAATCTTGATAAGGAAGTTCCAGTCCTTACACCTGAATGGTTGGAAATTTCAATCAGTGATAAAAGAAAAATAGTTCCATTTTCATTACCATTGGAGGACATGGTTATCAAATGTCTAGGAAAGACTCCTAAATCCAAGAAGTTGAAAACAACATCCAAGGTGGACATTGACCCTAATATAGGGAATTGGAGTGCATAAATAACCCGATCAACAACTTATAAGGAAGTTCAAAATCTCACAGTTCAATATTTCAAAATAAAAAATAGATCTTGGGACTATATCATGTGTCGCAGATGTGCACCATCATAAGTCATATACCAAAAGGATAGGTAGTAGTACCTAGAAGGATGAAAATGATATGAGGGACTTGAAATAGACCTTTTGATCAATGGTAGAGTATATCGATGCTATTCATAATCCAAATACACAACATGTTTCCTAACTACCTCTGTCTTTTGACCTAAAATCTCTAGTCAACTAGAAAATTCTAGATCAAATATGTTGTTCCCAAAATCTATCACTCATTTTTGGGACAACATATGAACTATTTTGGTCCTGTAGGCCAAAATTCTCATTTCCTTTCTCAAAAAATTGTTCTGAGTATTCAAATTCTCCATTATTCAAGCTTTTTCAGCTAAGGGACTCGCAGGTTCAACAACTTCATCAGCAAGATTCAAACAAAGGATTGAACCATTGAAACATTGAACCATCGAATCCCACTTCCAAAGGTTTAATGGTTCAATGGGTTCAAAGGTTCAACAACATCAGTAGACTCAAAGAGTTAAGCATTTTGGCAAAAGTTCAAAGTTCAGCTGCTTCGGCAAGTTCAACAACTTTGATAGACTTAGAAGAAAATAAGAAAGATTGAACCCATTGAACCATTGAACCTTAAACCAAAATGGTTCAGAGGTTTAAGGTTCAATGAGTTCAAATGAATGGTTCAAAATAGTTGGTTCAAGTGGTCAATTGAATGAGTAGAACACAGTACTGAACCGTTGAACCATTGAACCAAAGTTGGTTCAATCGGTCAATTCAATTGAACGGTTCAAAGGATTCCCCCAAAGCCTAAAGGGCAAGTTCCCTTGTGGAGGAAAGTGAACAAAAGGGAACAAAAAGATACCTTTTGGAAAGATTTTTTGTGGCAAAATTTTACAAGAGAAATCCTTTAGACAAAATGTTTAAAGGAATTCCTTTAGACATTTTGTTCGAAGGAATGATCAAAGGCCCGATGGAAAGTGGCTAAGGAAAAGGAAAGGTTTTCTTTAGATAAAATGTCTTAAGGAATTCCTTCAAACATTTTGTTCGAAGGATTTGAAGAAGAAGGCTGCCTGAAAGACCCCAAAGGTTAGGTACCCTTGTGGGGGGGCTCTCAGTGACCAGGAAATAGACCTTTCTCAAGGCTTGAAGGGACACCTTCCCTTCAGGAGGTCCTAAAGATATAAAGCCAAAGGAATGATCAAAGGCTCATAGGCTAGTTTTTATGGACTCCATAGGCTAGTTTCTATAGACTCTATAGACTTGTTTCTATGAACTCTACAGGCTTGTTTCTATGGACTCCACAGGCTTGATTCTACAAACTCCTCAAGATTTGAAGAAAGAGACCACCCAAAGGACCCTGAAGGGAAGGTACCATTGTGGGGGGGCTCTCAGTGGCTAGGAAATGGACCTTTCTCAAGGTCCAAAGGGACACCTTCCCTTTGGGGGGTTCCAAAGACATAAAGCTGAAGGAATTTCAAAGCTCGAGAGTCTTAGAGAAAACAAAGGCTTCAAAGAAAGAAGACAAACCGTTGAACCTTGAACCAAAATGGTTCAAAGGTTTGATAGGTTCAATGGTTCAATGAAAGATCTGAGCAAAGGAAAGAAGAGGAAGATTATAGAGACCAATTCAAAGAGATGGGTTCAAGCAAATAAACCAAAGAAGTGACAGAAACAAGGAGCCAAGAAGGCCACCCAAACCATTGAACTAGTGAACAAATGATGCCCCTGTAGACATCAAATTTAGGGTAATGAAATATCCATTGATTTTCAAATGTGGTGCAGAACCTAAAAACAAACTTAGTGACCAGCTAAAGAGGGAGCCTAAAGAGCCAGTAGAAAGGGAAAAGATAGCCCAAGAGCTCAAATTGCAACAAGAAAGAGGGAAAGACTAGAAATATCTATGTAGGAGTTATTTTTAGTAGGTGGAGTAGTCCACCAAATAGACATCTAAGCTCATAAGCATTAAAAGGCACGCCTATTTTTCTTCCCTGATAGGAAAGTGACGGTACAACTGCGTACCTATTGGGAGAAAGATCAGATGACCCATGCAAAGGAGAAGATATTTTGAGATGAATTGACATGCCACAGTTAAGGTAGATGCCCTATTCTAGCATGGCCCCTTGACAAAACTAAAAATGCATTCAAGGCATTGAATACAGCATGGGCCATTCTATGGAACAAAGTGCCAAGCCTTTCTGGGATGTTATATATTGTAAACCTCTTCTTTTATGTAGATGAGATATTTTTGGTTATAAAATCAAAACTCTGCCAAAATTATGACGTGATTACTGAGACTTTGAGCTCAGATTGTTAATCATATTTCTTTGTTTAAATAAGAAAGCAAGTTACTTTCAGACTTTGTGTTGTAATAGCTTGTGTCATTTAGGAGATTGTTCTTGTGTCTATTTCTTGAATGCGTTCTTGTCCATTTAATAAAATAAGCAGAATTAGTAGAAGTAATCAAGAAGGTGTCTTAAAGCCAATTGTGGGAAGACTTTGTGCTACCATAATTATCTTTAGTGTGTATATTTTTAGTTTATTTCTATGTAAAGGATCTTGGGATGACTTTGTGCCCCCATTATTCTTCATATTTCAATATTGGACAGTTGAGGTGGAGACTTTGTGCTACTCCTTTTTTATGCTGGTTATTATGCCCCTGTTACCAGTTTCTTGTTACCTATCAGGAAGAACTACTATTTGCTGCAAGACCACTTCTGAAAGAAGAGAAGTGCCTTTAGTGTTTTCACCTAGATTTCTCCTTTGTTTGTGAACATCACCTCTGAAAGAAGAGAGATGGATGGTGTTTTCCTACCCCTGAGTGTTATTATATTTATATAGCTCCTCATAGTTACAATGAACCTCCCCTTGATGAGAGGAGAGATTGTTCCCCTTTTGATGTGGTAAACTTACACACTTGGCTAGCCAATCTCCTTATGATGTGGTTGAAATCACCTATTTTTCCCATCAGTTAGCTGGTGAAAAAATATTCACCCAATAGTTTTGGGTGACTCCACTAGGGATTGATGAGCATTTCCTGTCCTTTTCCAGTCTATTCAAATTAAATCATTTCATATCACTGAGAAATTATGTGAAGTAGGAAAGAACATTGCCAGCTTCATGCCAACAATTTTTTGGTGACTCTACTGGGGATCAACAAGAATTTCTAGTCCTTTTCTAGTCTATTCAAATTGAAGCATTTCATATCACTAGGGAATGATGTGAAGTAGGAAAGAACACTGCTAGCTTCACACCAATAGTTTTTTGGTGACTCCACTGGGGAAGAGTGCACAGTTTGAAGCCTTAAGCTTTAAGCTAAAGCAAGGCCAGTTCTTTTCCATTTTTATTCCACAATCTGGCAAATCCATGCTATAAAAGAAGCCATATATCCCAGGGTTTTGTTGACCATGTTTTTGAGTCGGTATAGTAGGGCAATCTTGATTTGTTTCCTCCACAACTTCAAGTTCAATGAAATAGGAGTCTTCCTCTTACCTATATTAGGTCACTAATATAAGGTAGAGCTTTGCCTATACATACTCCACCCAGATTTGTTATCCCCCCTTTCCATAATCAAATCATGGTAGTTCAAGGCCCCTGGGGTAACTCTTTTGGCCCACTCAATTTAACTCCACCTCTACATGAGCTACCATGTAGTTCAAAGAAGAATTTCCCCAAATTCTTTGGAAATGGGAGAATTCATCCTAATGAACACATTATAGCTTTCAGCATATCCTACACTGTGATAGGCATGGAATATGAGGACGTAGTAGTCAGGTTATTTGTGTAAATATTGCAAGGTGCTACTAAAAACTATTTTTATCATCTACAGGCCTAGAATGTGACTGACTGGAACACTCTTAAAGCCAAGTTCAAAGCTAGGTTCAAGCCTACATAAGATGCACATGCCCTACTAGCCTAGCTCACATAGATGAAGAAAGAACCTTATGAACTTATGAGGGACTTGATTGCCAAATTTGACAAGCTAAGAAACATGATTCCTACAATTGCTCAGCCAACACCTGAAAACCTTAAATGGTTTTTCATCAATTCTCAACTACCTGAAATGAGTTTCCTGTTGAGATGGGCTGGCCACATAGACCTTGTTGCTCCTCAAGATTTGGCCACTGAGGTGGAAGATGACCTTATCTTGGCAAGAAAGATAAAGAGAGATCTTAACCAAGGTAAATCTTCTTCATCTTCTGAATACCTATCTACAGGCACCACTGATCTAATGGTGCAAAAGCTAGAAAATGAGTTACTTGCTCTTAGAAAGCAAATGGCACAAGAGATGTCATCTACCCCTTCGTATAGAGATATACCAAGGAGGACATTCCCCAATAAATCATACCAAGGCAATGCTACCAGGAATCAAGGGTAGCCAAATCATCTTCCTCCCCCTCAAGGGAAATTGGCCATTGAAGCACCTCCAACCATTTTAGTAGTTGGATATCTTGAAGCAGAATCAGATTTCTCCTTCCATCCTGAGTTGAACCTAGAAGACGATGCTAATATTTTCATAGAGGGAGAAGAAGAATTAGTTGGTGACTTTAACATTAGTTTCTTGAATTACCAAGATGAACCTAGAAGTGAAAGTAAAGCAGTTGATGGATCATACACTGTATTCACCCGGTCCAAAAACTAGTTAGCCTAGTAAGATGATAAAGAAGAAATAGAGGAGAGACCTCAACCTGTAATTTTAATTGCCAAATGAGGAACCACTCTACCTTTTCAAGCAAAGGAACCGGTGATCACTAAAAAAGTAAGTACCCCAAACATTTCTGCACCTTCAACTTCAGTTTCATAGATCAGTCTTGCCCCTCCTAAAAACTAGAAGGATGAACTCCCTTCCCCTGCTCATAATTCATTTTAGACATTTGACATAGTCAACCATGTCAAGAAAACTAAAATTCAAATGTCTAGATTTGAATTCCTGCAATCCAACCCTAAGTAGTTGGATAAGTTAGTGGAATGTGTAAAGAATAAAGCCATCCCTGCAAGACTAGCTATTTCAAAGGTGACTCCCACATCCACTTGAAATAACCTTGTCATTTTTCCTCCTGCTACTCCTAGAAGGACTAAACCATTTTATGTCTCCCTACTAATAAATGGACACCAGCTGAACAATTGTATCATGGACTCAGGTGCATCTGAAAATGTCATGCCTACCAAAGTGGCAAATTCCCTTGGACTCAAACTGACCAAGATATTTGGGAGATGATTCTCCATGGAGAATAAACAAGTGCCACTAATGGGACAAATAAATAATGCTCAATTTGACTTTGCAACATTCGCATATAAGGGAATCAAGATGATAGTCCTGGTGGCCAACGTCCTAGCCTCATACGACATCCTTCTCACGCAAAATTTATGTAAGGATGTTGGTGGTGAGTTGAGCATGGACCTGTCTAAAGCAAGGATCCCAGTCAAAGGCATTATGTAGAGATTGCTCCCTAAGAAGGAGGCAAAATATGTGGTCACTCAAACATCAGTGCCTAAAGCTCAAATTTTATTTGAGTCTTCAGGGATGGGTAATTACTTCCTGACTATAGAGGATGCTCCTATCATAGCTGATGAAACTTCTAAAAAATGACAATCTAAAAATTGGTTCAAATAAAATAGCAAAAGACATGAGAGAGCACAATGCAAGCCCAAAAGAATCCTCCCCTCTAAATGAAGAAAAATCTAAGGTAAGGTCAGCTTCTGATGATGTATGGATACTAGAATTTGATGGCAGCTATTTCTCTATCGGTTTAGGAGCTAGGATTGTGTTGATATCTCCTAAAGGAGATATTTTCCTTCTTCATACAATGTGCAGTTCAGCAACACCAACAACACTGCTGAGTATGAATCTATACTACTTGGATTGAAGGCCACTTAAGACAGAGGCATCAAACTCCTTCATGCCAAAGGAGATGCTAAGCTGGTGGTTTGTCAGGTGAGGAACCTATACCAAACCAAAATTGAAAGATTGTGCCACTACCACAATCTAGTTTGGGATCAAATTGAAAGTTTTGATGCTTTCAGCATCTTTGTAGTTCCCAGGGAATTTAAAGACTGAGCTGATGCTTTAGCTATTTTAGCAACTCTTTTGGTTCCTCACTCAGATTTTAAAGGAGACATGTATATTATCAAACTAGTCTTTCAGCCAAGTGTGCCTGATAATGCCAATCATTGGCAAGTGTTCAATGGTGACAACCAAATCATCGCCTTTTTGGAATAAAAAGACGTCTTTGAACAGCTTCATTTCAAAGGCAGTGAGCCTCAGAAACTTGAACCAACCCCTAAATCAAGTTCAAATGCAAGTGAGGAATTCCTGCAACTCAAAGGGAATAAAATTCCCAAAGGCCTGGTTTCCCTTGAAAAACTATTTGACAATCATGACAGGTTCATCAAACAACAACAAATGGATTCAATCTCCTCCCAAGAGTTTGATTAGATAAATTTGGGTACCAAGGAAAATCCCAAGATGGTTAACATTGGGAAGTGCTACACTTCGAAGGAGAGACTCAAATTTTTTGCTCTGCTCTGCTAGTACATGGATGTTTTGGCATACTCCTATGATGATCTGAAGTCACCTAGGCCTGAAGAAGCTTGCCATGAAATTCCTCTTAAGAGTGATTTAGTGCCTTACAAGTAAAAATCTAGGCAATACAATCCAAAGATATTAGGTACTATTATGTCTGAAATATAGAAAATGCTAAATGCTAGGATAATATTCCCAATCCATCATTCCACATGGATTGCAAACATAGTACCTATGAGAAAAAATAATGGCAAAATTTACCTCTACGTGGACTTCAAGAATTTAAATCAGTCATCCTTAAAGGATAACTATCCTCTACCCATCATGGACCAAGTTCTTTAGATAGTGACCAGTTCAGAGATGTTATCAATGTTAGACAGCTTCTTAAGATACAATCAAGTTGAATTTGGTGAAGTAGACCAGCATAAGACTGCCTTCACCATGCCTTGGGGCACCTTTGCATATCGAAGAATGCCATTTGGCCTGATAAATTTTAGAGCCACCTTCCAGAGAGTAATGGACCTTGCTTTCAAAGATGAAATAGGTAAGTTCATTGTGGTGTACCTTGATGATTTAACAATCTTTTCCAAGCATCATCCTGATCATGTGTGCCATCTACAATAAGTGCTAAAACGATGTCGCCAGAATGGCATTTCTCTAAATCCCAAGAAGTCTATTTTTGGAGTAATAGAAGGGAAACTTCTCAGACACATTATATCTTGAGAAGGCATAAAGATTGACTCAGAAAGAGTCAAATCCATATAGGAACATACCCTACCCACAAGTAAGACTGTAGTTCACTCTTTCTTCAGAAAGGTGAATTTTTTATGAAGGTTCATCCCCAAGTTTGCTGAAAAGACTCGCCATATTGTAAACATGATGAAGGGAAAGGCCACCTTCAGCTAGACTAAAGAAGGCAAATTGGCATTTTGAGACATCAAGATAGCTATTGTCGAAGCCTCAATTTTGGTTTATCTAGATTATACCAAGGATTTCACCATATACAATTATGCTTCTGAGCACACACTTTCAACAATTCTAGTTCAACAGAACAAAGAAGGTGTGGAATCTCCCATATCCTTCATGAGCTGTCCTCTCAAAGCTCATGAACTGAAGTATTCAAACATGGAGAAGCATGTTTATCTAGTAGTAAAGGCATTAAAGCACTTCCATTTTTACATCCTAAATTCACAAGTTATTTCCATAGTTCCTGATACCATAGTTAAATCTATATTAACTCAATAGGAGTTTGAAACCAAAAGGGGCAATTGGATTACTAAAATCTAGGAGTTTGATCTCATTATCAAACCAAAAAATCTTATACGAGGAATGGGCCTCTACCAATTGATTGCTAACAATAGACCCAAAGAATTAGGGCATGAAGAAATAGAAGTAGAAGACATGCTAACAGTCCTCTTTGTCTCCACCATGAATGAGTGGTATTCGAACATTGCTCATTTCCTTACCTATGGTGAGTGTCTTTCTCACCTACCTCGTAAAGAAAGGAGGACTATTAAATTGAAATATACTAGTTTTTTCTATGGAACAATAACCTATATAAGAGGAACCTTGATGGAGTGTTCCTCCGCTACATGGATAAAGAGCAGCAAAACCAACTTTTGAAGTCCTTCCATAATCTGGCCTGTGGAGGACATTTTTTTATGCTTGTGACTACCCATAAGATTCTACAAGCCATGTATTACTATCCTACTTTGTTTCAAGATTCATATAAATGGGTAAGAAGGTGTGAACTATGCCAATAGTTCGTTGGAAGACCCAAGTTAGCTATTTTGCCTCTTAAGCTAGTGGTGATAGAAGAGCCATTTCAACAATGGGGAATCGATTTCATTGGTGCTATAAACCCATCTTCAAGTGATAGACATGATTATGTCCTCATAGCCATAGATTACTTCACCAAATTGGTGGAATAAATTATAACCAAGCATGCTACTTCAGAAGTGGTATGCGATTTCCTCAAGGAAAACATCATTTCTAGGTTTGGGGTCCCAACCAGGATTGTGACAGACAATGCAACCTATTTCTCTTCTCATGAGATCACTCAATTCTATTTTTACTATAGGATTACCCTCACCCACTCTTCTTAATTATTTATGATAAGGGAATGGCCAAGCTGAATCAAGCAACAAGAATATGGTGACCATCATCAGGAAGCTGGTGGATGACAACCAATGAATATGGCATAAAGCATTGGTTGACGCTTTATGGGCAGACATAATTACACCCAAAAGGACAATAGGTATGTCACATTTCCAACTTCTGTATGGTCTCAATGTAGAGATACCAATCACCCTATAATTGCCAACATTGAAATTGGCAAAGGCAGTTGAAGATCAGACCTATGAAATCTCTATCGATAAGAAGATCATGTGCCTTACTGAGCTGGATGAACAATGAACTATGGTGGTGGAATTAATTGCTACGCATCAAAGTCTTGTGAAGAAGCTCTTCAACTAGAAAAAAAATCCATGATTTCCAAATTGGAGATCAAGTTCTTTTATGGGACAAGAGAAGAGAACCAAAGGGAATGCATGGAAAATTTGATTCCCTATGGAGAGGCCCAGTTACTATCCATCAGCTCAATGGTGAAAACAATTTCCTAATAAAGTATCAAGATGGCACGCCCTTTTCTCTGCCTCACAATGGGTAGCATTTGAATCACTTCAATTCTTGAAGTATCAGATAAGATCATATATACATATGTATATTGGTATAGTCTTTAGTTCTATTTTATGCTTTTCATTTTCATTTTTGGTGTCTTTCTTTTTTTTAGTTAGCATGACTCCGTAGCCCAATGGCACACTTGAAAGCACTGGAGATTCTAGTTTCTACTCCCCTCAGGCATTTCAAAATTTTAACTGAAGGAAGTTCCCCAACTGGAGCCAGCTGTTGTTCCCAAAATTTGTCACTCATTTCTGGGACAACATATTAACTATTTTGGTCTTGCAGGCCAAAATTCTCTTTTTCCTTCTAAAAAAATTGTTCTGAGTATTCAAATTCTTCATTATTCAAGATTTTCCAGCTAAGAGACTTGTAGGTTCAACAACTTCATCAGCAAGATTCAAACAAAGGATTGAACCATTGAACCCTGCTTCTAAAGTTTTAATGGTTCAATGGGTTTAAAGGTTCAATGACGTCGGCAGACTCAAAAAGTCAATCATTTTGGCAAAAGTTCAAAGTTCAATTGCTTCGGCAAGTTCAATGGCTTCGAAAGACTTAGAAGAAAAGAAGAAAGATTGAACCCATTGAACCATTGAACCTTGAAACAAAATGGTTCAAATGTTTAAGGTTCAATGAGTTCAAATGAATGGTTCAAAGTGGTTGGTTCAAGCGGTCAATTGAATGAGTGAAACATAGTATTGAACCATTGAACCATTGAACCAAAGTTGGTTCAATCGGTTGGTTTAATCAAATAGTTCAAAGGAGTCCCCTAAAGCCCAAAGGGCAAGTGCCCTTGTGGAGGGTAGTGAACAAAAGGGAACAAAAAGATACCTTTCAGAAAGATTTTTTGTAGTGGAATTTTACAAGGGAAATCCTTCAGACAAAATGTCCGAAGGAATTCCTTCAAACATTTTGTCCGAAGGAATGATCAAAGGCCTGACGAAAAGTGGATAATTCAAAGGAAAGTTTTCCTTCAGACAAAATGTTTAAAGGAATTCCTTCAGACATTTTATCTAAAGGATTCGAAGAAGAAGGTTGCTTGAAGGACCCTGAAGGGCAAGTACCCTTAAGGGAGGGCTCTTGGCGACCAAAAAATGGACCTTTCTCAAGGCCCAAAGAGACACCTTCCCTTTGAGAGGTTTGAAAGATATAAGGCTAAAGGAATTATCAAAGGCCTATAGGCTGGTTTCTATAGACTCCACAGGCTAGTTTCTATGGACTCTGCAGGCTGGGTTCTACGGACTCTATAGGCTTGTTTCTACAAACTCTGTGGGCTTGTTTCTATGGATTCCATAGGCTTGATTCTAAAAAATCCTTAGGCATGATTCTATGAACTCTACATACATGTTCTACGGACTCTGTAGGCTTGGTTCTATAGACTCCATAGGATTTGAAGAAGGATGCCACTCGAAGGACCCTGAAGGGCAAGTACCCTTGCAGGAGGGCTCTCGGTGACTAGGAAATGGACCTTTCTCAAGGCCCAAAGGGACACCTTCCCTTTGGGGGGTTACAAATACATAAAGCAAAATGAATTTAAAAGTTTGAGAGAGTTAGAGAAAACAAAGGCTTTTAAGAAAGAGGATGAACTATTGAACCTTGAACCAAAATGGTTCAAAGGTTTGATGGGTTCAACGATTCAATGAAAGCTCTGAGAAAAGGAAAGAAGAGGAAGATTACAGAGACCAGTTCAAAGAGATGGTTCAAGTGAATGAACCAAAGAAGTGATGGAACAAAGGAGCCAAGAAGACCACCTGAATCATTGAACTAGTAAACAAATGATGTCCCCATGGATGTCAAATTCAGGGTAATTAAATATCTGTTGATTTTCAAATGTGGTGCGAAACCTAAAAACAAACTCAATGACCAACTGAATAGGGAGTCTAAAGAGCCAATAGAAAGGGAAAATATAGCCCAAGAGCTCAAATTGCAACAAGAAAGAGGGAAAGACCAGAAATATCTACGTAGGAGTTATTTCCAATAGGTGGAACAGTCCACCAAATAGACATCTAAGCTCACAAGCATTAAAATTCATGGCCTATTTTTATTCCATGACAAGAAAGTGAGGGGAAAAATACATGCCTATTGGGAGAAGGATTAGATGACCCATGTAGAGGAGAAGATATTTTGAGATGAATTGACATGCCATAGTTAAGGTAGATGCCCTGTTTTATCATGGCCCCTTGACAAAACTGAAAATGCATTCAAGGCATTAAATCCAGCATGGGCCATTTCATGAAACAAAGTGCCAAGTATTTATAGGCTACTATATATTGTAAATCTATTCTTTTATGCAGATGTGATCTCTTTGGTTATAGAAGTAAAACTCTGCCAAAATTGTGAGGTGATTACTGAGACTTTGAGCTCAGATTGTTAATCATATTTCTTTGTTTGAATAAGAAAACAAGTTACTTTTAGACTTTTTGCTATAATAGCTTATGTCATTTAGGAGATTATTCTTATGTCTGTTTCCTGAATGTGTTTTTGTCTATTTAATGAAATAAGTAGAATTAGTAGAAGTAATCAAGAAGGTGTCCTGAAGCCAACTGTCCGAAGACTTTGTGCTGCCACAATTGTCTTTAGTGTGTAATTTTTTAGTTTATTTCTATGTAAAGGATCTTGGGATGACTTTGTGCCCCCATTATCCTTTGTATTTCACTCTTGGTTAGTTGAGGTGTTGACTTTATGCTACACCTTTTTTCTACTGGTTACTATGCCCTTGTTACTAGTTACTTGTTACCTATCAGAAAGAACTCATGTTGTTTGTTGCAAGACCACTTCTGAAAGAAGAGAAGTGCCTTTAGTGCTTTCACCTAGATTTCTCCTTTGTTTGTGAACATCATCTCTAAAAGAAGAGAGATGGATGGTGTTGTCTTACCCCTGAGTGTTATTTTCTACATATATATATATATATATATATATATATATATATATATATATATATATATATATATATATATATATATATATATATATATATATAGCTCCTCATAGTTACAGGGAACCTCCCCTTGATGAGAGGAGAGATTTTTCCCCTTTTGATGTGGTAAACCTTCACACTTGGCCAACCAATCTCCTTATGCTGTGGTTGAAATCACCTATTTTTCTCATTAGTTGGCTGGTGACAAAATATTCACCCAACAAAATACATAGAAATAAAATGGTGACTAAGGTGTTTGTTGATTAGTTGGATGGCATTATCTAGAAGGGTATGGAATATATTAAGGAATTGAAGAATATATATGATAAGACTATGGTTATCATCAAATATTTGAAAACATAGAATGTTTCATGGGAAAAAGAGGAAGGAAAATGGATGAATGTGATAAATAAAATTGGTGATGTTCAAAAGTATGGGGTAACGAAGTTTTTATCAGAGAAATATTTGATGAGTCTGAATGATAATATAGTATATGTAAGTAAGATAAATATCGAATGGAGAAACTTAGTATCCAAACAAGGACAACTTAAATTTACAAAAATGATCAAAGAAATAACTGAGTTCACTCAATCCTTACATCATGACTTACAATGTATTGATGTGAAATATATAACAGTTGATGGGGAGCCATAAAGTGATATCAATACTATGGTTCAATTCTTCAGAGTGAAGATCAATTTTATTAAAGAAAAGGACAACCTATTAATTGAGGATTTCTCTCAAATTTTAAAAGTAGAATCACTTCTTCACCTCTGTGTTGTTGCACTCCCAGAACACATAAAAAAAGTGGAAAAAATTCAAAGAGAGAAATATGTTTGGAAAGCATGTGTTAAACACATTAGCATCCCCAACTTCTTGAAAATCCAAAAATTTGTTACTACACATTAGGAATGGAAGGTGTGACATGTCTCCTCAGTAGAACAAAGCAAATTTGGAGATTCTAATCTACTACCCTAGTCTTGATCTTGCTTATGTACTATATTTATTTAGTTATTTAGTTGAAATTACGTTAAAAAAAAATTGTCTTTTAATGAGCTTGTATGAAACTAAATCCTATATGGGTCAAAGTTTGTTTTAACTCTAGGTTTAAAAAGAATAGTTAATTAGGGTAACTATATATATGTTTTTAGTTGTTAAAAATTGAGACAGAGGATAGTAAAGAAAAGAATAAGACGATAATTTTAAAGCTGAAATTCTTTGTTTTACGATACATGTGATGGTTATTTGAAGAATTTGTATCTGTGGGTGGAAAGAAGAAATAATTCTTGTATACTTAAATCTATGTGTTTAATTATTTTAAATTGGATTTCTGTGTAAAATTTTCATTCAAGTGGTAATTACTCTTTCATTTGATAACTCATCATATGTGTTTTATCTTTTTATATTTAAGTGATATACATATTTATATGTCTAATTATTGTTGAGGATAGAATCTATGTGTTGTATCACTAAATAATGTTATATGGAGAAAATATATGACATTCATAACATGGCGATGTATGAATGTTAGTTTGCCTTAAACGTTTTCTAGTTAAAAATGTGTCAGAATGATTAAAGTAGTTTGAATTCATTAAAAAATTTAAAAGGAACTTTACCTTAATTCAGAGAGGAATTATCCCTGATAGTTCACTCATTTTTTGTTTAACTCATTTGTTCTCAAAGAAATGGTTATAGAATCAAATCAAAACATTTTTTTTAGAATAGGACAAATCTATTAACCAAAAAGGTGCCATCTCAACCTTCATGAATTACAGAGCCTCTAAAGAATGGTAGCATTTCGAAGCAACCTCCCTCATCTCAGCCTCTATACTTACAAGGATATGCATAGTATTTGATTGTTCCTTTAGCTAATCAATTTGTGCTCATAGTTCTTACACTTCCTCCTTAATCTCTTGATGAACCAATTTCATCCCTTCATGAATAGCTACCACTACATCCTTGAGTGCTTGATCCAGTTGTGAGAGATTTTATTATAAAATAGATTCTTTTGGTTGCCTATTCTTCCTCTTTGTGAGATAGAACAATAGATGTCACTCTTCAAGGATGATATTAGATCCTTGGTCATCTTCAATATTTATCTTCTTAACCCTTTGGATGGAGCCATTGGGAGGATCAAATAGGGTAGTCACCAAAGGTAGATCAATTATCTTGAAACTGGGCCTCTTTTAAACTTAATCCCATGGCCCAAGATGGGATATTGCCAGGTGATTTGGAGGTTGTGACAACAACTTCTTGCTCTAGCTCTTCCTTCTCTTCTTTATTTTGCCTCTAAATTGGCTTGGTGAGTACATCTAGTAGGGATGGCCATATAATTTTGGACCAATCCACTTCTCCAATTTGACGAAGTGGATGGACTACCATAATATGTGGCTTTATTTTTCTTCCTCTACTTGTACTGGTAATAGTGGTTTCCTTAGTAGAAGTGGGAGTGGGGAGTGAAATGTAAATTTATGTGGATTGGATGTGAAATTGGGATGTGGCCAAAGTGGTCTACACCTTCCTAGATGATTTATTTTTTTATGTAGTCTCCCAGTAGTAGTACTAGTAGACACAAAAGGGGTATTCATGGGAAAGGATATAGTGGAGCTTGTGGAGGGATCAATGGAAGGAGTGGATGAGGTGGAGGGGACTTCCATAGAGGAGAGAGTTGTATCAATAATAGAGACTAAGGATAAAGAAAATGTAGGGAGGCTTGAGGTACCTTGAAGCTGTAACTCGATAGGAGTACCTTAAAGACTAAGAGCCTTTGCTTCTTCTAATTCAACCTTGACATCTAAGTCCTCTATCCAATCTTGGATGATAGCTTCATCTCCTTATGATTGAAATCTATGAGGTGACATATGAAACCCTATGGATACTTGAGTTATTATACTACCTATGGGGGTCTTTGGTTTTCCAACATAAATGAAGGGAACCTTCTCTTGAGTAGGAGAGCCATGGGAGGAAAGGACTATTATAGTGTGAGTAGTGGCTACCCCAATTGATGAAATATGAGGCATACTAGGGGTAGCCATAGATTTCAGAGTGGTGACAACACCCTACCTATCTTCTTCATCTGAGTCTAAATGAATGTGGTCTCCTTCACATCCTCCTCTTCCTACAATTTATTCCAACATCCCATGCTCCTGTTTGACTATTTTTAGCTTTAACTCTAAAGGGGGGTCCTGAGAAGAAGAAGCTCCCTACTCATGAGTTTGCTCATTCCAGAAGTATAAATGTTTCTAACATTTAAAAATGGATCTTTAATTGTCTAATTCCTTGGTGGAGATGTTGGGCTCTGCTTGGATCATCCTTAAATGATCATCTTGTAAACTAGCTATTTCAACGTGTTCCAATACTTCCTTTTTAGTTGTAGGATTCAAAAAAATAAAATTGTAACCATACAACTGGTAGAAGTAGGGGATATTGAGTCCCTCAATATGATGCTAGATACGCCTATGAGGGTCCCAATATCTATGAAGAATTGTGGGGAAACCATATGGGTTTCATTTTTCTTTAACATCACCAAGATGCTTCTTCATTATGTATGTTATTATTCCAATGGTGAAAAGACCCCAAAGATGAAGGCTTTATTTTGTCTTGACAAGTCTTCCTCTATGCTGCTCCATAACTAAAAATCTATCTCTTTCTTTGAAAACTTGTCAGGTATGTCCTTTGGAAGACATAGGGGTGCCACCTTTTTTCCCTAAACCAAAATGATGGTGACATCTAGATATAGGAAGTAATCACCCTTCCTAGCCAAGATTTTTTCAATGTGTCCCCCAATACATGGGATTGGAGAGCCATAGATGGCCTGACATATCTAAGGGTACACATCCTCACAAATTTTGACCATGTGCCTCTGATAGGCATAGATGTGCATGAATTGGTAATGGTCACATATTTGATTATTGATGGCTTAGAACCATAAATGACCCAGGTCTTTATAACATGTACCCATGACTGTGTCAACTAGTTATGACATCATATAAAAGTCCATTATAAGGGTATGATGTCTATCCTTGTATAGAAATTGTTCCCTTAAACTAAAGCTAATTATATCTCCCAAAGCATAAATTACATCATGTGTTAACATCATATGAAGCAAAGACACCCAATCCAAGTTTAAAAAATGAATAGAGGGCATACCATATAATCTATTCTGAAGAGCCATACCTATGTAGGTACCCATCCTGAACTTATTGATAGGCAATGATCCACTTAGTTTCTTTCCCTTCCATGTCATGGCTAAATTGGGAAGCAACCATGATTGTAGTACTCCTTGGAGTGAGTTATCTTTATTGAATTACAACAAGGTGTGTTTTTCAAAGTAGGTATTTAGTTTAGCGAGAGATAAATATCTTTGAAAATCATCCCCAAAGATGCACGCAACCACTATATCATTATGAACATAAAACAAAAATGCATCTTGTGATATTTTGCCTGCAAAAAATAAATCTTTGAGAATGTTGATGTAAGGCATGACCTCTGGTTTGGAAGTAATGAAATGTAACCTTTAGTGTTTGAAATCCAACAATTTTTTGAAAAATAGCTTGTTTGTCAATGTTGTTTCATCATCTACAAAAAAAGCATCCACTAAATCTATAACATCCCATAATTGTGAGTAATTATGATATTGGTTATCAAATACCTCTGCATCAAACATAGTGTCATTAAACTTTGTGGGATCCTTAATCGATAATTTAGAGGGAGGATTAGTTCCCCAAGATGACCTAGAAGAGGATGCCATGGATATACGTGCATGATTGAATTGCTCAATATGCTACCAAATGTGTATACTCGTAAACCAATGTGATCGATCTAGCTCGAGCTTACTTTTAGTCTATTGTATTTTATTTAAAACTAGAAAATAGGGCTCTTGTGTACCACTGGTAATCAAGGATGCTTTGATCATAAGATAGCTTGAGTGAAAATGATGGCTCAAATGACTATGTTTCACCTATATAAAATCTTGTATTAAATATTAGCTCATGCAATATAAATGTTCAACGTTAAATTTGCTCATTTTAATTCAAATTAATCACCTCATGTTGGTGGGGTCTTTATTTAACATTAATAGGAAACACTTTACCCTTGTTTGGATGAAAAAATAAGGTATGGTTAAAATTGAAGGTACTCTGATAGTCATTGGGGAAAAAATGTTCGAGTCAACTCTAGTGGATTATTTATTTGTGATTTTTTTAAGACAAAACATTTGGGATAATTCTTTTGAGGGAAGAGTCCATCATGGTGAGGAATCCAAAACATTAATTCTAAAAGGCCAAAACACTAATTTTGAAAGGTTGAAACGCTAATTCTAAAAGGCTGAAACACTAGTTCTAAAAGGTTATATTTCATAGTTAAGGACATTTTTGAATTCCTTGAAGGGTAATTTTGATCTGAAGGGTCCACTTTGTAGGGCACCTTGGTCTTCGACACAAGTCTGAAAGGAGTTACTTCAAAATCCCTGAAGAAATAGTTTTGATATCTGAAAGAGGTATTTTTTACAGTTAAAGTGGCATTTCAAAAGTTTCGAAGGGTAAGTGGTCACACTGAAAGGTACTTTGCACAAGTCTGAAGGGTACTTTTAGGGAGTGAGTAGAGGGTAGGTACCCTATAGGAATTTATTTAGAGATTGTGTATCAAAAAGGGCCTAGAACAAAAGTTCCAAAGGATAAGGCAAGGGTACATAATAAAGTTCCAAAGGAAGGGAATAAAGGGCATTTTCAAAATTCCTATAGGGTACTTCCATATCCTTAAGGGACCTTTTCAAAATCCTGAAGGGTAGTTTCAACAAAATCTAAAGGGTGGGTTACAATAATTCTGAAAGGGAAGCATCCTTTGGAAGAATCCTTCAAAGATTGTGTATTGGACAAGAATGCCCAAAATAAAAGTTTTGAAGAAATGACTAAAGGGTCCCAAAGGGGTAGTTTGAAGGGTAATTATAAATGTTCTCAAATTCCAAATGGTATTTTTTGAAGGACCTAAAGGGTATGTCTCCTTCAAGCTAAGGCCAAAGGGGAGTAAAAGGATCAAATAAGGAAACGCTGAAAGGCTAGCTAGGAAGGTTACGTGGGAAAGACATCAAAGGATCTACTTTGTGGCAATGAGTGTCCAAAGGGTCTACTTATAAAATCCCGAAAAGGGTAAGTTCAAGTCCATAAAGATAAGCAGTAATAACATTATCCTACCAAAATCAAAGACCATGTTTTCAAAAAAAAGTGGGTCCCCATTTCCTATGAAAGAGGAGGGGGGGTGTTGAGTTCATTAGTGCCTATGTGAATAATGAATTTATACTCACCACTATGCCACATCACTACTATGCCATGTCATCATGCATAGTCATTATGAATAGTGACCATGAATAGTATATGTAAATAGTAATCTCACTCCCAATAGTAAGCAGTGTATGAGCTCCTGAAGAACCCCTAAACACAATGCCATTAATTAAATTACATTCTAAAAATGTTGGCACTCTGCAAGAAAGTTGGAGCTTCCAAAGATGTTGGAAGGCTATAAAAAAGGGATGTTACAAATTTGGATACTTAGTTTTCTAATGTTACTATAATTTTATATTTTATTTATTTAATTATATAGTATCCATAATGCTAAAAATGATAAATATACCAAAATATGTTTATTTTGAGTCTTTTTAAAAGAAAAATTATTTAGTCTCGACTTTGATCTTCCTCCAATTCGAAGTGTTTTAAAAACTATATTTCATATCAATTATTGAGTGTATATTTATTTGATTATAGTAAGACCTAGATATATCCCTATGTTTATAGTAAATCCTAATTTTATTTTTATTCCTCTAATTATAGTAAGAGCTAACTATTTGATCTGATTAATTGGACAAAAAAACTAGTGATGGATGATAGTTCAATCATATATTATTTATTGATTTTTGTTACATTATTGTGTAATAAGGTAAGACAAAAATATTTTCCCTTGTTTATTTTCAGATTATAAAGGTCTTCTCTATTTTATCTTCCTAATTCCTCTAACAAAATAATATAAATGAATGGGAGAAGATAAGTAGTTTTGCTTGATTGAAGGTTTACCCATATAATTTATTTACATGGAGTTTTGTTTGTGTACTAGTATATTTTATTGTGATGAATAATTATCCATTTAAAAATATAATTTCTTGTCATAGTCTTTTTATTCTTGTGCATGTTATTATTTTGTCTTTTTTAGCTAAAATAGATTCCATATCGCTAAATTTCAATATCTTGTCAAAAACACTCACATTGCAATTTAGATAATGTACATTCTTTACCTTGACCTATAATCATGTCACCTAATTTATTTTTCTTTGGGAATCATAGTAGGCTTCAATGTTAACATTTTATTTTTGTAAAAAATTTATTCTAATCAAGATATTTCATATCGTGGACCATATATTTAGTACATATAATGCATGCTTTGTTCACTTAAATTGGATTCAAAGATACTACCTAGTTTGAAAAAAACATGTAACTAATTTTCAAGTATTTAATTTCTACCATAAAAAAAATAAGCATATGCATGTTTATAGAATAGTTGGTAAATCTTTCAACTGGTTCAAAGTGTTTTTTTTCACAGTCAAAAAACATTGTTGCAAGCTAGTTAGCCTCTTCCAATTCAAATAGATCACTCAAAAATATTAAAAAAACTAGTAAATACTTGAATCGATCGCTCCTACATATAGTTTTAAAGGGATTGGTAACATAAAGGAAATGATTATACTTGACTGTAAAAATGTAGTAAATGTCTTTGTTATCATAATAAAATTGCATACTTTTTCCCCTAGGAAAAAATGATGGTGTCAAGAAAATAATTAATTAATATTAATTTAGCATCTAATTATCTAATACAAATATGTAATTTGAAAGCACTGCAGGAATAATATCTTGTACTTTGATATCATGTTCTCAAAGCTCTCTAAGATTTATTAAAATTACAAAGACCAGAGATTAAAATTCATTCAACAATAAATCTAGACCCCATCAATTCACTATCAATAAAAACATTCTTAAAATTCTCATATTTTATTATAACCCAAAAGAAAACTTTAAATAAAATATTTACACAATTAATTTTTTCTCAAGCACAACAACCATCAAAACTAGTAGAGGAATTTTTGATTAGTAAATGATAGATTATCACATAGATTTATCAAAATAGCTAGGAATTTAGAAAATAAAACACATCAAATTAAAACCCAAACAAAAAAATGACAATTTTATAAGAGATATAAAACCACTAGATGCAACATATAATTGAGCATGATGAGGAGATTCAACATATAGATTTCTCTTATTTCTAACTTGTACATGCAGAATGAAAATATAAAATTTACATTTATTTCTTCATTACACTAAATAAAACACATATTCGTAAACTAGATTTTACATACCATATTTTCCCTCTTTATGTTTTATTATGTTGCCTAGGTACATTTATCTTCCCTTATTCACCACCAAGATAAATTATTTTTATACTATAATATGGATTTCGATCTCTAAGGTTCTTCTATACATTGATGACAACATCAAATTCATTTGATAACATAATTATTTATGGAAAACATTGACATTTGAATTGTTTCAAAACTTGTAAAGCATGTTGTAGAGGGAATATGCTAAACATAAAAAGGTATGAAATGTAACCATTCCATGATTCTAAGCCCTCAACAAATAATATAAAAATGCTACTTCTAAATCCTTGTATGCTTAGTTTTAAAATGTCTTTTTCAATGTGCAAGGTATATATTCTCCATCTCTTTGTAATTAAATTTTCCCATAGTTGACCCATGTTTTGTATTGTTGCATAGCTTATATCTAACCCCAGACAAAAAATAATAAGCATGAGTAAGATATCACATTATCAATAACAAAGTCTTGAAAAAAGTATTTCTTGGACAATTAACATAAAATGCTTTTAGTCCATATGATTTTCCATCTACAATCATGATGAAAAACTCAATCATATCATAATTGCAATAGTATGAACTTAACTTCTTTCCCATTTATTTATTTCTAACTAATTTGAAAAAAAATAGAACATGGAATGGATACATATCAATGCTATGTTTTATATTATTGATTTTTACCTTTGTCTACTTCTACCAGATTTTATACATCTAATAAAAGCATCATGAGTTCCTTCAACATGATAAACAAAAAATGCTACAACATTTACATCATGCAAAATCTACTACTAATAGGTCACTCTGATCTAGTGAAAATATTTTATGATCATGGTTTTTGGAATAGATAAACCTGTAAAATAATATAGGAAACAAGCTTTGATCTTTTCTCATATTACCATTGTAGCTAAAAACTTGCTACTATTTAACGAACAAGCATCAAATACATTACTTGAAATTTAATTACTGCCAAACAACCAAAAATATAGATGGGGAATACTTGGAAAATGCAATAGGTAATATATTACTTTTCCATATACAACTATCCATGACTTTTAACAACATTAATCAATGTCATATATGTTATGAATTCCAACCAATACTTACAATAAGTCTTTGCCTTGTCTTGTGAAACACATATTTATATCTGTGTCTGACGTTGTAAATGAAATGATAATCGTCAATGAATATAGGTCATGTTTGGTCTTTAAATATTTAATCAATCTAACCAACAAATTTTCATTAAGCATCCATGATATAAAACATAAAAAAAATATATACCTTCTCACTTTCAAGTTTACAAGTGTCTAATCTACTTTGTCATATGAACTTGCCTTCCATGTAATCCTCAAAATAAAATGAAAATATTGTGTTCTTAATATTTAATAATTATTTCATAATGTTCTTTCATTTCATATGTATTTCTCAAGTATTGATATGCCTATTGTTATTATGAAGGTTGTCTTCACTATAAATTATGTTACAACATCCACAACCCTAGAATTGATTTCAAAGGTGAAACATTTAAAAACTCTAGTTTTCTATTTCACTTCATTTTAGTTGGCATACACACATAAAAAAAAAAATGGATCAATACTAGAAAAATAAAATTACATAAGAAAAAAATGACTTTTATTGAAAAGTTTACTTACAAATTCATTTCTAAAGCTACTAAGATAAATAATTCAGAGACTATTGCATTTGATTATCCTTCAACATGTAAAAGTCTAAGAAGGATACTCGAGGAACTATTTTTAACTTTGAATTATTATTGGATGTGGTGGCCAATCATATTTCATCAATCATCAAGCAAAAATAAAATATAAGGATTTTACAAAGTCCAATAGCATTTTGTTTAATGACATGGGTAAAATAATAATTTTTGTTTGAAGCAAATTGACTATTTTTTTAGATGTTATTTTCAATTTTACTTGGATCAAGACTGCGCATTAATGGCCTAGCAGATAGAATGGGGGTTTGTACAAGCTGGTAATGATGTGCCATTCAATTTTACTTTTGTTTGTGGGGTGTGAACCACTTCTTTCAAATATTTTGCATTGAATGCAGGATTTGTTGATGGAAAACATGGTGACAAGTTTTAAATATTGAGATGCATGTAGAAGCTTTCTATGACTTGTTGTTTGCATATGTCTCTATAGCTACAATTTTGTTTATAATGTATTTTTTTATAATTGATGTACACAATATTCGATCTTTTGGTTTTTGGACTAAAATCAACAAATCAATTCATATCAAAATCATTGCTTTCGTACTAGTATTTGATTCTACAAATTATATGTCTTGGCACTATGCATTTGAATTGATACAAATACAGATCTCTCAAAAATGAATTTAAATGCAAAATATTTCTATTTATGTACATAAATCTCTCTCCATTCCTTTACATATATGTATATACATATATCTATGCAATTCTATTTATTCTATACTGATCCACTGAATTTTTTCTTGTGCAAATAACTTCAGACATAGCTCAAAAAATACCAACAACCTAATGAACTTTCAAAGCATTATGATGAGACCACCTACATACAAATTTTATCTTATTGATTTAAATTATTTGAATCTAATTATTGCTATAAATTACCACATGAATAATATTTGTTTCATTTTTTAACTTAAGTTTATATGTGTATGCGAGAATATATCAATGCCCAAACTATATGATAGTTATCTCTTCTAATTTCCATTGTTATACTTCTTATTCATCTTCTAATAGCTAGGTGTTCTCTTTCTTTGACACTATGCATTCAATGAAACCAAGCACAAATGGTAGATTCCAAAGTACTAACTCAACAATAGTCATTGAAGGCATCTATGTTCCAATAATGAGTGCAACGTATAGAGATATGTTTGAGAGAATAATGTAAGAAGAAACTGGAATAACTGTTCCTCACCATATTGTCTTACAAACTTGATATATATTAATCAATAGTTCAAATGCCTATGGGAAAATGAACTTACATTGGATATATTAAAAGTTGAAATATTTATAGTCACTATACTTGGCATGCCAATAATATTTTTTATATATCTTGATTATATCCCCTGCTTTTTGTAGACATATTTCTTGGTTATACCTAACATCTTAGATATTATGCATGCACAATATTCTAAAGGTTTGAATTTTGTAAATCCAACCTGATTGATTTATTTTCTAACAATATTTAATTCTTACTGCCTAATCTTTCTTGGCAAAGTACAATTTCCATCATCTATCATATAGTATTAAGTTTTGAAATCAATACTTGTTAATTGCAATTGCTACATGTGTTTATTATGCAAGATCTAGACATATTCCAACATTCTATTCTATAACAACACTCAAATGAATATGGTTTTTATCCAAATGATAAAATGTTTATTTCAATGTACTTAAGCTTAATGGTCAATGATTTTCCCTGAAATTTGGTATGAACTAAGATTATTTGTTTCTTGATTGTAGGCAGGATAATTGACTTATAAATTCCAAATGATTAAAAAAATAAATTTTAAAGTTGCATTTATTCAACTATAAATACTTCATATCATGCATTGACTTTATCTCAAAACTTGTTCTCCCTCCTCCTTTAGAGACTTGGTGATAGCACCCTTATTTTTAATGCCTTTCCTTATATTTTTACCAAAAATAAATGTTGCATATAGTTTGTAAACTGAAAAAAATAATCTTCATGTAAGACAAATTAATTTATTACACACTTGTTTAGCGAAACTTTCGATTACAAACTTCCACTCACTACTTTGACATCATTAATTGCTTTGATACTACCAATAGGTAAATTTGCACTAGTACTACATGTTGTCGAGACAATAAAAATAATAATATATTATTTAATTTAATAAATTTATTTGTAAGTGCAAGTCGAATTACAGCTATCAAGCTCAACTGCCTATGTAACCACTAAAGAAAAACTACCTATTAAATATCTTTGATTTTAAATGATTAAAATGTTTATTTACCAAACATAAATTTAATTTAGATCATAAACATAATAATTTAGGCATAAAATTTAAAAAAAAAAATGTCATATTTGTAAACACAAAAACAAATTAAAACTATCAAACAATATCCAAAATCCAAAAACAATTTCTCCATTGAAAACTTATAAAAAATATATATATGATAAAAGAAATTTTGTCCAAAAAAAACCTAAATGTTCATAAACAATATTTTTTTCACCAATACCAAAATCAAATACAGACCAAATTTTTGTTTAGATTTCAAAGCTTACTTTTTAAAAGTTATGTTATTCAAATATTATACATATATAAAGATTTAATTAAATATTAAATCTCGACATTATAATTCATTATAATTTATAAGTAAGGCCATATTATTTTTCTACAATCACAACTATAATAAGAGAAAAGAGAAACACCATATGATTGTAACTTTTTAAGGTTTCCCATATATTTTTAATCAATCCTGTTCCCTTTCTTTTCATGTATCATTAAATAGTACTGCTTTTTAGAACACAAAACATAAAAATATATCATAATAGTATGTGTAAAAAACAATCAAATAATATTTAATTAAAACAATCAGAGAATTGAAAATAGTTTTACCAATTCAACAGAGTTTAAACTCTTGACAAAAACAATTGTTTGGGTCCAAGCAAACACTCTATTTTATAGAAAGAACTTACAACTCCAAATTCGTTTCTGTATAACATAGAAGAAGTGATATAGTAGATAACCATTTTTCTTTCATTTATATATAAAAAACTTATAAAAAAAATATCATCTAAATTGATATGCTATAATTCAACATATCAAAAAAAATATCATTTAAATTGATATGCTATAATTCAACATACAAAATTACAAGAATTTATTTTCCTTTAAAATAATATAACACTACATAAGTCATCTACATGTATTAAAAATCTCCTCAATAAATTTTAAGGAGTTTTGAAATCGAGATTTGACAAATCTTTCACAATTGTGAAAGGATTATATCAAATATCAACCCTGGTCATAGAAATTGCTACTTAAGACCATCTAATTGTTTCACTACTGCGACAATTAGAAAGAAAAAAAAACCACAAATCATACCTACCTTCCATATAATTTTCTAGGGTTTCTCGTGTATTTGTAATTGATCCCAGTTCCTTGATTTTATTGGACGACAAAGTATGGCTACTTTTCTGGAAATAAAACAACACAAAACTATTATAATATTAATAAATGCAAAAACAAAACAACAAACAGTATATATTGGAAAGTGATCGAAAATGCTTTCTTAGGCCGTTCGTGTCTATTAAATATACTGTTATGAAATGCAAATAAAAATTGACAAATGTCTGCAATATGCAACAAAAAGAGGCAAGGAAAAAGCGCTTTCCCGGATCCAAAGAAATCTTCTTCGATGTGAAAGCCATACAAATTTAAAAATCACAAATACATAAAAAACAAATAAGCAAATCTGTAAATTGAAATCCTGAAGCAGCTAAAATGTCACAATAATAATAAAAAACAGAGCACCCATTTGAAAAGAAGCAAACAAATCAACACAACACAACGCAGAAACAACTGTCTTCAGAAAGAGATTAAAAAAATCATTATCAAAAGATGAATAATGTAAACAAAAAAAAAAAACCTGGAAAGACCCATCAAAAATACAAATTAACAAATAAATCTTGTTTTGCAATGTAAGAGCTAAGGGGTAACATGAAAGAAAAGTACAGTAGAGTGTAGAGAACGTACAATGCTACTTCTACGTTTGGGAGCTAAGGCGAACCTAAATGAAATAAGATGCAATGCTTCTATGTTTTTGCAGCTATGGCGAACCTAAATGAAATGAGATATAAGTATTAACACCAACATAGAGGGATTTTCGTCTGCCATTTCTTTAAATGCAAAAGCCTAGATCAGCTTTTCTGCTCCTCAAACCATCGACAATGTGGTGAATCAACTTGAAAAATATTGTTATTGTATCGTTCATTCATTTCCATGAACATTTTATGATTCTAAATTTAAAATTCTGATGTAGACATTAATTCCATAAGAACTTGATCAGAAGAAACAAATCCAACGAAACTTTTAATAACATTTAAGATCACAATATCTCATTTTTACTAACATATTAACTCTCTTTAACATTTCCTATATTGAAAGAAGTCTACCAAACACTGTTCACAAGACAAAGGGTCAACCGATGTGAAATTTTTTATCGACCCATATTCACCAAAGCAAATTATTAATCATGGGATTTTAATTTGATTATTAATTTTTGTTCGATTTTAATTGTGGGATTTTAAATTAGAGTTAGGGGTTTATCCTAAAATCCACAGCATTGAAATTCAGTAGCATGGCATAGATTCAGAATCGGAAAGTCATGCTTTGTGTTTGACTTTCACTGTCTCTGGTCTGAGTTGCAATCTTTTAAACCTAACTAGAGATTTAATTTATGAGGCAGGACCCCACACATTCAAATTTTCTATGGGATTTTTCTAGAAGTTTCGCCAATACCAACAATGGATTTGGACCAGGTCCTACAAGTACAGTACGTTCGAAAAATATTAATAGAGAACAAAGAGTCGGTAGACGCAGAGGGTGTCTTTTGCACGATTCTGGAATTTCAAGAGAACCCCTTTTTACATCATCCTCTGATCATCTCCTCATCAGCTCACAGTTGATAATCAATTCTGAAATATTGTTGAAAACATGGGCAGAACACCTTGCTGTGACAAAGCCACCGTGAAGAGAGGACCATGGTCCACGGAAGAAGATTCTATCCTCAAGGCCTACATACAACAGCATGGCACTGGAGGCAATTGGATTGCTCTCCCCAAGAAAGTTGGTATGTAATCATTCATGTTATCTACAGATATTAGGTACTGCAATTAGAATTTATTTCAATGCTTGCTCTCAGAGTTTCAACATTCTTGAGACATCAGAAATTTAAGTTACCATCATTATGCTGTCAAATTATCATGTATTTGTTTTGATTTCAAAGTTTAACAATGATATGATATATTTTCTAGTATGATGTAGTTTGAGAATTTACCCTACGTAAGTTGCTCATATCATGCCAAGTAGGATTCAGAAATCCTATCAGCTTCTTCATTTGTGTTTTTGGTTTTTTTGGAAATCATGTGGTTTTAGCACTGTTTGCTTTCATACTTACCTGTTTTGAGGACTCACTGTTCCTCCCGTATTGGGGTTTTGATATTACCTTATGCTAGATAGAATATAGATCTATACGTTAATGGTAGTAATGTTTTAAGTTTTTCTTTATGTCAAAAGTCTATGAAGGAGAGAATTTGTATCTTCAACTTTCTATTGTTTTTCCCTTGTTAATAAATGAGCGTTTTGCAAGGTTTCTTGTACTGACATGTATACTCTTTGGCACAGGCTTGAAAAGGTGTGGAAAGAGCTGCAGACTGAGATGGTTGAATTACTTGAGGCCCAACATAAAGCATGGGGGGTTTTCAGAAGAAGAAAACAATATCATATGTAGTCTCTATATCAGTATTGGAAGCAGGTATGAATCAATTATCCTATTATAAGAAACTCACTCAGCAAAAACTAGGAAAACCCCCAATATTTGTTCATTCAGACGTTTGGTTTTGAAAATATATATGATCTATGAATTGCATTTCGTGCAGGTGGTCGGTCATTGCATCTCAGTTGCCAGGCAGAACAGATAACGAATTAAAGAACCACTGGAACACAACATTGAAAAAGAAGTTGCTTGGAAAACACAAGTATAAACAGGACCATTGTCTTTTACCAGCAGCAAAACAAGCTGAATTGAATGGCCTGACAAGGTATTTCCTAGAAGAGACCAGCATCAGCACAAATGCATATGGGACACAATATACAACAGAATTAGACCGACATATAAATATAAATATGAATGGTCCTTATGTTAATTTCGGTCCTGAAATGGTCCCCCAGTTATTTGGAAAAGCAAATTGTGAACAAGAATCCACCATTGTTGATGCCAGTCCAATTAAACAATCATCCAAATTTCAGCTCAATCTTCAACGACACTTTGATCAACAAATGTTTTTGGCGGATCATGATACTTCTCTAAGGGGTATGATGAGCACCTATCAAATGGAGCCATCCATTTGCATTAATAATTGTAATAATGATTATACTTCCCAAATACCGAAATCTACTCCGGAAATAGTAGTCCCTCCACTGCAATATACATCATGTATGGAGGATCATATAAAATTAGACTGCCCAACACTATTGGGTGCAGTTCTACCTCAGATTGATAATTCACTAGTGTTTCCTGCATCGTCTTCTATCAGTCGCGGTGGCTCTCCTGAAGAAATTAACTACCAATCAGGCTGGATGAGTACTTTCAATGCTGAGAACAACAACAATGTGAACATGGAAGCCTATGAATTCTCAATGGGTTGGAATGATATGCTATACTGCACTAAAAATAACTACTCAGTAGTCCTTGAGCAGAGAGAAGGCAATTATGGGTGGGGTCCATTTCTGGATAGACAGCTGATATGAAGTTCATCAGACTAGCAGCTCTCCAATCATTTATTCTTAACTTTGATATCTTGAAGCAAATATTTGAAAAAAAAAAAAAAATGAACAGGAAGAAGAAATGAACATGAACATTTGTGAGTATAAATAAAGATGGGAATAATGATGCTGGTGACGACCAGGCTGAGGGTGGACATTGATTTCACACTGCTGATGTTTAAAGCAAAAAATAGCAAATTTTTACCATGGATCATGTTTGTGAAGGACAATTTTTTGCAGAACATATGTACAAACTATTCAGTTTACTGTGTGTTAGGAATTGATTAAATCAAAAGGAAGGATTAGACACGAGTTGTGGTCTACAAAATGTTCCATTTTAGAAGATGTTGAAGACGTACAAACATACATTGAGAGAAAAACTGTTTCTATCAATTATGGGCAGATAGAAATTATTTTGACTATTGTGTTCATCAGGTCTGTTCCAAAAACTTTATTTGGCATTTTAAAATATTATGTTTTTTAATAAAAAAATTCTCCTTCTTCAATCTCTAATATGGTGGTTGATTTTTAAAATTTTATGTTTATTAATTAAAAAAATTGTACTACAATTTCTAATATGGTAGTTGAACTTGCAAATAACACGAACAAAGATTTGTTTTGTGCTTTATGTATAGAGTCAGTACAATTTTTAATCATCAGCTACTTAACATATCCTTCAGCTGTATATAATATGGAAGCCATCATACCAAGTAAATATAATAATGATTTAGTTTGCTACAATGTATTATTATTATAATTTTAATGTTATAATAAATACTCTCTAGATGTATGTTTGATTTATCTACAATGCTAATAAAATCTATAGCAACAATAAATGTTAGAAGCTCTTTTACATTTCTTTTAATTTTTTTGATGCCTTCCAAAAAATTCTAAATACACTAATTTAATTTCTTAAATTCAAAATATAAGACTTTAATGGCATGCAAACAGACATCAAATAGGCAAAAAACCAAACAACAAAAGATCGCAACTCATAGAGGTTCCCCAATGGGTAAAACAATCCCACAGCGCAAAAACAAATTATTCATTTTTGGAGCCCAAAAATGAATAATTTGTTTTTGCGTTGTGGGATTGTTTTATTGTGGGATTGTTTTACCGGGTAAAACAATCCCACACGCAAAAACAAATTATTCATTTTTGGGCTCCAAAAATGAATAATTTGTTTTTGCGCTGTGGGATTGTTTTACCCATTGGGGAACCTCTATGAGTTGCGATCTTTTGTTGTTTGGTTTTTTTCCTATTTGATGTCTGTTTGCATGCCATTAAAGTCCAGTTATGTTTCTAGCCCTATAAATGCACGAGTACATTTCAGCCACCCAAGGTAACTTTATTTAGTATTTTAAAATTTTATGTTTATTAATAAAAAAAATTTACTTCTTCAATTTCTAATATGGTAGTTGAACTTGTAAATAACAAGAATAAAGATTTGTTTTGCGATTTATGTACAGAGTCAAGAGTCAGTACAATTTTTGACCATCAGCTACTTAGCATATCCTTTAGTTGTATATAATATTGAAGACGTCACAACAAGTAAATATAATGACAATTTAGTTTGATATAATATATTATTATCATAACCTCAATGTTTATAATGAATACTCTCTAGATGTTTGTTTGACTTATCTACAACACTAATAAAATTTGTAGCAACAATAAATATTAGAAGCTATTTTACATTTCTTTTAATTTCTTTGATGTCTTCTAAAAAAACTAAATGCACTAATTTAATTTCTTAAATTCAAAATTTAAGACTTTAATGGCATGCAAATAGACATCAAGTATCAAGCGGGCAAAAAAACTAGACAACAAAAGATCACAACTCATAAGGGGTCCCTAATGGGTAAAATGGTCCCACACCCCATAAACATACTATTCATTTTTGGACTCCAAAAATGCACAGTTATGTTTCTAGCCCTACAAATGCACAAGTGCATTTCAGCCACATAATGTATGCTAATAACATAACCCTATAATCAAAGAGAGAGGCGCAGTAGAGAAAATAAAGATGGTAATACAAATGACAACTAAATTAATAATTAAAAAATATATAAATAATTTAAAATAACATATTTTTACAACTAATAAACATTTAGAGGTTATTACTGATAAAGTGTAGGTGAGTTTGTAAAGTGACTTGGTTGTTAGAAGTACCATTCAGGTTCAAATTTCAGTATGATAAGAGACCGGTTGTGACCGATAGTTTTTATTTTAGGATCGGTTGTGGCCATTGATGGTATTCTCGAACTGATTGTGGACATTATTGATAATTCTAATACTTATGATAAATAATCATTTGAAAATCTTTGCCCTTAATTATGTCCCAGAGTAATTGAAACTCTGATCAAAAACATATAAAATAAAGATTCCACCAAAATTAATCACAATAGATAGAAAATAAGGATCCCACCAAAATTAATCACAATCTAATATATATATAAATATAAATATAAATATAAATATATAATTAACACGTACTAACACAAAAGTATTAAATATGCCAATAAATTAACACAATTCAACACTAATGTACTTACTCTCTAAGATTTACCATTGTTTTAAGTGTCTACACAGTTAATCATGATATATGCTGAGAAATTAACGGCAGAGATCCACTAAGACCCCTTGTCGCTGATGACAGTGGATATCCAGTATACAGGGTGTACTGCCCTTACATCCCTGATCTATTATATTGCTCTATTCAGTTCAGTGTTAAGCTTCAGGTTGAATGAGAGCGACGGCTTATAGATGACATGTATGCTGATTGCGCATGTAGATGGCATGTGTATGCTATGTTAAGGTACGTCCGATATGCCAGATAGTTACTTCCTTCAAAGGTGACGGAAATTTAAAGAGTGTCTATGGACAATGATTGACATGCCTAAGAATTTAAGGTCGAAGGATATTAACGTGTTTCCTTGTTTTTCTTTATACAGGACGTGAAGACTAATTACAGACTAAAATTAGACGTTATAGTACTTTATTGTGTGAGAAGGACAGTCACTTAGATTTCCCCACCATACAAAATCTGGTTTGCAAGATTTGATGGAATGTTTTTAAATCTGTGAACGTAAGCATGGAGGGTGGAAAGTTTGGATTATTATTAATTCAGGAAACATAGACTGTTCCACCATCCCATATTCCATAACAAATTGATGTTGGCAAATACATAAGAATATTTGAATTCAACGTAAAAGTCATGTGAGAGAGCAAAAGAGACTTCATTTAATGAAAAATGTTTATAATGGCGTCCAGAATTTCTTGTTTCACAAGGAAAAGGATGTTATAGGAATTGACAACTCTGATAAAAGAGTTGGGCTCAGAGGAATTGACAACTTTGATAAAAGAGTTGGGCCGCGTGATGAATATGAAAATTATTATTATTTTTTGTTTTGGTGGTGGTTGTTTTGTTTGTTTTTTTTTTTTTTTTCTTTTTTTTTTTTTCAAATTTCATTTCACCAAAATTAATTATAAGTAGATGTTTGTGTTTTAAAATTATTTATATAAAAGAAAAAGGGTAGTATTTTGTTTAGTGAGAATGATGGCTATTTATATTTATTTATTTAGGTATAATTTTTTTTTTAAATTTGATATAGAGAGTTAAATGGTTAAGGTCAGGGTCGTGTCTTTGTTGATTTTGACAATGTAGATGCTTCTTATTCATGGTTGTTTAGTCGAAGGAAATCACTAATTTAGATGTACGCATACTCATCATTGTAATCTTTTATATGTTTATTTTTGAAATATGGATTGAGACACTGACATTCTATGTAATTCACTTGTTCCATATAAATGTTATGTATTGAAGCATGCGAAAAAAAATAAAATTACATAATATAAAATTAAAATCTTAACTAAAAAAAATCATTATATAAAAAATCACTTTTATGATATATAAAATTATAAATGTTGATGAGAAAAATAATTATTTACAAATATAATACATGAAATTTTATAAGAAAAAATATATACAAACATATATTTTGGATATGTTTAATGTATTATATGGAATCATTAAATTTTATAAAATGTTTATATTTGTGTCCATATCAAATTTTAAATAAGTCATAGTAAATTATAATTTTTACACTATAAAATTATTAAAACCATATTTTGAGAATTAAGAAACCTTTAAAAATGATAAGGAACTTTCTTTCAATTAAACTTTTAAATTGAAAATTGGCGAAATTTTTATAATTTCGGAATGTTTGAGAAAATATTAAAACCATATTTTGAGAATTAAGAAACCTAAAAAAATGATAAATAACTTTCTTTAAATTAAACTTTTAAATTAGAAATTAGTGAAATTTTTATAATTTTGAAATGTTTGAGAAAATTAAAAGGTTTCACTTGCTTTTGAAACGTCAAATGAATCCATTCACACATCAAATTAGATTAAAACTAGAAACTATGGCAAAGAACATAATGAATGTTGATCACATTATAAATTATCATTAGTATGTCTTCATCTTATAGCTTTCAGAACCATATCCTATGTTGTAGCTTTCACAACCACATCCCCCATCACTTAGGAAACCTCTAAAGATATTATTGTTATTTATACAAGAATTAGGTGGAAGGTACAATTCTCAACATTCTTAGTGACTATCATAGTTTACAAATCACGGAGATGAAAGACAACCTTTAAAATGAAATTATTCCATTTCAATATATAAGAAACAAATTATATCACTTTTATGTAGTGCTTAAAAATCAATTATAATTATTTTTAATTATGATTATATAAAGTTTCTAAGTCTAACAATATCATACACATTAATTTATATTGTACTAATTTAAAAATGAACATATGAATACTTTCATGATTAATTTTATTAGATTAATATGGATAACTAGATTATAATTTTATTTATCAAATATATTTCAAGTTACAATTAAAATTATCAAAATACATCTCGACATATTCCACCATCAAATTCATAACATCAAAAAACTTACAAAATATCTGTAAACTTCTCAGGATTGATCATCAAGTAAAAAATAAATTTGTTAAGATATAATCTTCTTTTATTAAGTTCCCTCCTTAATTCATATAATAATCATGCAAGCCACAAGTCCATGGGGTCTAAGGTAGGGGTCCCATGGAGGGGGTTGTTGCTCCTATTTTTAATGAGTGGGTGGGCCCATGAGAAATAAAATGTATGGTATAAGGAAATTTTAGAATCTTTTCCTAAAAGTAAGGAGTTGGCTATTTTTTAGTAAGGAAGTTTGAGGGGGTGAAAAAAAAGGTGGGGCTAGGAGTTTTGCATATGTCCTTCTATTTTGTAGGAAGATATTCTATGGGTTGTAAATATATGCGGAAATTTTTTATGTAAACTTTAATTATAGATAAAAATATAAAAAATTTAAATATTATCTCCTATTAAATAGTAGTAGACACTCAAAATTTTTCTTCCATGAGACCACTTTTGCTATATATACTCCTAAATTCCTTCTGCACTACCCCCTAATAAAATTTAGGAGCCCTATCTCATGAGACTACTTCCTAAATTTTAATGGAATCCAAAAATATTACCGACTTAAATGGATTCCACATAGTCTCTACCAATTGTCTTTATATAACAGAGTGAGCATATCTCTCGAACTTAATATTATTTAATCCATATCATGAAAGTTATCACCATACTCCACATAACCCCACTTTACTAAGCATTTATCACATCATGAGGGGTGTAACAAAAAGCTTCAAAAAATTATCCTCACATCTCAACCCAAGGAAAAGAGTGGTTAAGTTTCACATACTCAAGATTGTGATGAAATGTGAGAAGTTCAAAATGACTAATATTTAGGAGAGGAAAATGATTCACACTAAGACAAATTAGAAATAAAAGTGGTTTTGACTAATTGGTCTTGAAGGCGATCTAGGTGCATTGGAATCACTTAATACATTGACTTATTTTCTCACCTAGGTGGACATAATCATACTAGTTACATAAAACTCAAGGAAAAGTTATATAGTTTGTGATGAACAATCATAGGCCTCTCAATATAAGACATAAATCTATTATATTAAACATAAATAATAAGTGTAAAATATTCACTATTGTATACATCATATATTTTTCATCTTTTTGATATTATTGATATTTTTTTGTACATTATTTTAGCTTTTTAGGATTTGTATGAATGTAAACACTATGTTTCTAAAGAGCTAAGTATATTAAATTAGGGTAGAAATATGTAATAAATATATCCACTAATGTGTAACAAAACTGACTTAATTTGATCTTTCTAGAAATAACAATAAATAATGTAAATAAGAACTTAGTTGGAAAACAACTGAAATGGGAGATATGGAGGTTGCAAACTAAGACATAGATTGGTATGAACATCACAAAAAGTATTCAATTGTTAAAACCCCTCCTGAATAGTACTGCCCTAATTAGACAGTAGCACCATGTGGCACTAGTGTCCCTATTTTGGCAGTAGTGTCCATTGTGTATAACTATTTGAGATTCTAGGTGCACCTATGTTTGGGTATGTCAAGCCTTTTCCTATATGCATGAGTTTTGGATGTATATAGATGACCTATTTTGATTTATTTTATGTGAAGACCCTAATCGTCCATTTGGCTATGGTATCTACTTGATATAAGCAGTGAAAGTGTGTTGTTAGTGGGGTAGGTTGGACATCCTCATCACCTTCCTATGATGAGAGTTGCCTACATACCAATACTCTGAAGAGGGATCTAGCCTGATGTATTTCTCCCCACCTAAGTACTGGTGAAAGTGCAAGTGAAGCTAGTATGATTGTTGACTTGATTGTTTTGAATGTGCTTCAGACTGTAAATCTGAGTAATCTAAGTTTAGGAATGTTGTATATGGTTCAGAAGTAAGATAGAATAGGGATTGATAACGTTGATTATGCACAACTTGTTTTGATTATGTGTGTATAATTTATATCTAATGGTTAGAGGGCATAATGTTATGTATATATAATATTCTAGTGCTTGTGTGGGTGTAAAAAGAGGTCTAGGCTGACCCTAGGTGGTCTTAAATTTGAAAATATATCCATTGGAGGAAAAATAAGGGAAAGTATAATAGTGTTAAAATTGGGACACTAGAGCCATACAATGCTACTATCCCTATTATGGCACTAGTGTCCAGGTGGCATAACCTAAGGCACAAAGGGCCATGATATTAGAATGAGGATCTGGGACTATTTTAGGGATGTCTAAGGATGCTTGTAGGCCACAAGAAGGCTGAATAAGATTGAAAATAGTACCTAATATAGGTATAATACTAAGCTATGGATAGATGCTCTTAAGTAGCACTCTTAGCACTCAAGTGTCATTTTTACTTGATTACATTTGCCCCTATTTTATTCTAGGAATGAAACAAATCAAAATGTCTAAGATAAAGGAGAATGAAACATAGTTGGACTTACCTAAGAGGTGAATCCTTTGAATATGGATTTGAGTATGTGAAGCATGCTCCATTGTGTGTCCTACAAATAAAATGTGCATAGATCAGTCCTTACTTAAGAGATAACAAAATCAAATACAAAACTAAGTAAAGATACAAGACTAAGTAAAGATATAAAACTATGTAAAGAGATAAGAGAGAGGAAAGGAATAAATACACCTCACTTGGTACATGAACCAATACACAAACATGGTGATAACCTCTATGTGTGCATGTATATAAAAATCAATCGATGAATATATTGGACTGAGATGATGGCTTGCTTAATCCCCATGTGTGGGTATATCAAGAACTCAATCCAATTTTGTCTCCATCATTGCTCACCCTACTTGGTAGATTGTGACCTATGAATAAGATGGATTGGATTGATGTTGTATCCAACCCTCTCATGTAGGTGGCTTAATGACTCATGTAGACTATGAATCCATCGTTGCCTACTCATGTGTAGTAGAGGCATATGAAATTGAAACTTCATGATGTAACTAAAAATTTGTAACTGGAGATATTTAACTAGAGATGTCAGCTCTATGACCACTTGGGTATATTAGGCAGATATGGGACACTCAGGAATAACAACCACTACAAATGGAGTAAGTAATAAACCTTGTGTGTAACTTGAAACATGGTCTCTTATGTGTATAATGTATATAATTAAATGGAGTTTATAATTCCATCTGATCAATCAATGTATAAGTGAGCATATGAAAATAATGTGTCACACACAAACCCCCAAATATGATATCTAAGTATATGTATTTTGGATTGAGTTGTAATAATTTGTATCTGAGTATTTAAACTAAAACAAAAATGATCATCATGTGCATGATACCCTTAATCTAAACAAACTGGTCTAAGTCTAAGCTAAACTAAGACAAAACTAGTAAACTATAACTAAACTTTTGTAAACTTGGACTATACCTACTATAATGTTCTAGCCAATCTAGTTTTTTTTTAAATTCAGTCTATTGGACAATAGAACCATATCTTGGATAGTAATTCCATGTGGTGCTAATGTCCCAATTTGGGCACTAATATCTGCCTATTTTGATTTCTATGAAACTGTAACTAATATTTTTTTCATTATTTCCTACTATGTTTACCTGAATTTGATTTCTATGTGTTGAAAATTATAATTTGAGTACATTCTAATAGTTTGATCTCTATGATAAACCCTATGAGTACCCCCTCTTTTGATTGGAATTGTGGAACCTATGTAATAACTATCCTCAAAAGAAAAAGATCTTCAAAATGTGTGTTAGTCGGAGCATATATGATATTTTCATAATGAACCAATATAATGTTCATACATAACATCATGATGTAAGATAATCTGAACATAAGTTTGTAATGTGTTATTTATGTTAGATATAGTATTCACAAGGATATCAATATAGATATATAAATGTATGCAAATAATAAATATTAGTAATAATTGAGTATCTACCTAGGGATATGGGTCATGATGTCCATCACAACACCCAAGTAATAATGGGAGATGCACGAGGTCCCTCATGGCATCTAAAATTGGAGTGTGTAAGAAGAAAGAGACAAATGGCATGGCCATAATGCATACAAGAAATCATACATATATCACACATGAGGTATGAAAATTAGGCCAAGGGGCCATAATACAAGGGACATGGGCATATGTCACTAGATCTAAGAAATCAAGACAAAAGGACATGTTCAAATGTATATATTTGTAAACAACAAGAAATTTGGATTAGAGCCACATGGAAGGACATGTTTGCATACACAATCAAAAAATCACATACAAGGACATGGTTACATGTCCAAAGCATACATATAATGAAAATAAGTGGTATAGATCCATATAACAATGACACATTCAAATGCCCTTGCATAAAAAAAGCATAGAGACACAATCAAGTCTAAACTAGGAAAGCTAGAAATAAAAATATGCATGAACATGTAATACAAATCTATGTAAGAGATAAGAGGTACATACGCTAAGAATAAAGTAGTAGTAGCTGAAATAAAATATAAGTGGAGCATGATCAATACCAAGATATAACAATGTTAAATATATGATGTAGAGTTTAGAAAGATGTAACCTTATAATCAAACTTATTTATAGGGTGCCCCCAAATGGGTTAATGTGTTAAATGAATAATCTGTATATCTATGTATATGATCACATTGGGTAGATAATAGTATATCTAAATCAATGTAATGGATCTGAGTTGTGTAGTAATTTGTAATCACTTGATAAGAACAAGTGAAGCATATATGTATGATAAAACCAACCAAACTAAGATAGCTAGCATATGTTGTGTTTAGAAAATATAAGTGTAAACATGGTAATGCCTACAATCTAAAATTTTGTATTTTTTGAGTAAATATGTGAATATTTTTGTGTTTTGACATATTATATTATTTTTGTATTTTCTAGATATAAGCTATGTACAAGCAACATGAAAATAAAACTTCATCAAGGATAAAGAAATAAGGAAAGTATGTACAATAAGGGAGGAATAATGTTAACTGATGAGTCCCATGAGAGACTCACTATCACTATGGCCTGTGTCAAAAATAGGAATGGTAATCTCTCATGCAGTGTGATTGCTATTCTATAGTTGAGTGGTGTTACAGTATGAATCTAATTATTTTTCATTGTTGATATCATACTAATAATAATAACCTATAATTCTAGAGGGAATTACCTCATAATGTGGAGTTGACCTTTCTGAATTGTGATTTAGAATATTGATTGGAATTTTTAATTTTGAAATTGTGCTTATTGTATGCATATGGTACCATGGAGGCTCTTTTGATATAAAACCTCTTGTGAGAATGCTTATTGATTTAGTATGATTTTGACTTTGCAACTTATGTTCTTAGTCTTTTGGTAACATTCCTTGTGTATCTGGACTTTTTGACTTGATAAATTATATCTATGAATGATTTACCTTAGGATGTTTAATAAATCCCAAACCTTGTTGACCAACATTATCAACTGCTAGAATAGGAGTAGTGATGCCTTAGGCCTGATTGCCCAAACCTTGACTATGATAATCAAATAGTTGTATATAGTTTTATCCAAACCCATCCTACTTTGAAAGTTGAGCCTCATTTTTGAGAGGTATATTTACATTTTTTAATTGTTTTACCTATGCTTGTTATATTTTTTATTCTTATAATTGTGCTTTGTGAACCTTTGATTGTTCTAAGTTATCCTTTGGTAACCATTTTTGTATTGTTTCATAATTTGTCCCTTTTTGAAGTTGTAGATGTGTCATTGTATGTTTTTCTGATGATATGTCACTTTTTAAGTCGTCTATATCCATTATCTTTTATATTTTCCTTTTCAATGATAAACATGAATCGGTGTGGTACCCATGCATTTTATGATATGCATGATAATATCTAGATCTCCTCATTGGTTATAGAGAGGTAGGTTGATGAACTTAGCTTTACTCATTTCCCTTAGTATTTAACTTGAAATTATGTTTTATATTTTTAATATTTTAGAATTAATTATAATAGATGCATTATGTTTTACTTTATGATTTGGATATGAAAGAGTGTTAGACATAACTTTGATAGGTGTAGATGTATATACATGATGAACACTAGCATATTATGAAGACTTTGTACATGTAGTTTGATTTGCCAATAATTTTGACTTTTCACTTAATAATTGATTTTTATTCTATAATTTTTATATTAGCTTGCTCATAATGATAATTTTATCCCTTAGAGTCTCAAAAGTGCAAACCCTAGTGGCTTCTGATTGAACATGTATGCACACATCCTATAAGGGAAAGATGTGGATAGGTTGAGTATGGGAATTAGTAAAAATATTAAAGGCTACTTCATCTTGTGTATGAGTGATATAATGGACTTGGTTAGAGGGAAATCATATATCACCTTCATGGATATGAGGAGAAGAAAATTATTTCCTGTGCATAAGATATGACATTGAAACTTGAAACATAGTTTCTAGTTTATTTATTAAATCCTCTATGTGTGTAATCATTTGCTTATTAATAGGATTACACACAAGATAAAGATAACATTTTATGAAATATGTCATATATTTGAATTGATTTAAAGCATCATGTACATATGTGTTTATGTCATCTTTGCATTCATTCCAAATGAAAGCAAACAAACATGCAAAGGAAGCTAGAAACCTTTGTATTAAAAAGTGATAAACTTCATTTGTCATTATTATCATGAATATATAAAATATAAATATAAAAAAATAGGGATATAAAATCTAATTGTGGGTCTTAGAAGGCTGGAAACATAAACTTAGGGTTAGAATTTGTGCATTGTTCAAAGTAAGTTAGGTCCACCAAATGTTTTAACCTTTTAAGACTTAGATGAATTTAAATCCTATGATTTTAAATAACTAATTATAGTAAATCAAGTATAATTATAAAATAAATAAGCCACTGATGTGTTAACAAAATTGACTGAATTTGACTTTTCTAAAAATATCAATAAATAATGTAAATAATAACTTCGCTGGATAATGACTAAAATGGGATATCTGAAGGCTACAAATTAAGAAAGAGGATGGTATAAGTGTCAAAAATAGTATCCAATTATCAAAAACCTTCTTAGATAGTAGTGTCTTAATTGGACAGTAGCACCATGTGGTGCTAGTGTCATATTTTGGTGATAGTGTTCTCTCTGTAGAACTGTTCTAAGCTTCTGGGTGCACCTCTATTTTGATATTTCAATGCTATTCCTACATGAATGAGTTATATAAAAATTTAAATGACATGTTTTTAATAATTTATATGTAAACCATAATCCTTTATGTGGCTAGGGTATTCGATTGATATAAGTAGTGAAAGTGTGTTGTTATTAAGATAGGCTATACATTCTCAACATCTCGTTGTGATGAGAGTTGCCTACATACCTAGGGTTTATTTTAAAAGACCATATAAAAAAACCCCTTATATTTATTTAGGTGAATTTTATTTGTATCCTTGGTGAATATTAAAATTTACAAATAAAATAAAATTTTCTTCTTAATTTTTCTGTAAAGTCCTTTATCTACACAGTTTAAACAAATAGGTTATAGGAAAACTTAAAAAAGAATATAAAGAACTTTCCTAAATTTTAATATTATTGAATATTTTATTTTTTCTCAAATATATATACAAATTTAAAAAAAAATTGTCTCAAACTAAGTTTGTATGCAAAAGTTATGGCCTTTAAAAGTTGGTGCTCAATTGCATCACATCATGTCGTCACACAATGAAACTATGTTACGAGATGGAAATATGTCACATGATGGAATTATGTCATGAAATGACATGAAAAAATTTTTACTTTTCTTTAAAATATATACAATTTCATATAAAAAATTCGTCTCAAAGTGATTTAGTATGAAAAAGTTATAACCTCTAGAAGTTGGTGCTCAGTTGCATCACATCATGTCGTCACAAGACAACACTATGTCACTCAGTAGAAATACGTTGCATGACATAAATATGTCACTAAAAATCATGCCAAAATTTGGAATAATATTTAATATCTATACAATTTCAAAAAAAAAATCATCTCAAACTGATTATGTATACAAAAGTTATGGCCTCTAGAAGTTACTCAGTTGTATCATAGCATGCCATCGGGTGACAACACGCTACGGAGTGGTAGCATGATTTTGAGTGACAACATGATACTGAGAGACAAAATTATATAAAGTGACATCATCATGATGCTATCAAGTGACAACACCATGATGCAGTCAGGTGACACTAAATGCATAGTTTCCAAGGCTGTAACTTTTGTATACAGACTCAATTGAGATAATTTTTTTAATTGCATATATCTTCAAGATGAATTTAAATATGTAATAATATTAAGGTTTAATAATTTTTTTGAAACTATTTTTTATTTATTCCACAACTTATCTTTCAAGCGATCTCAATATTCAACATGGCAATGAGGTAAAGAATGAGACTTGGATGGTAACCCCTGCGAACATATATATAAGGTGAATCATATGGATACTCCCATAGTTATTATAAATGATTAACAAGATAACCCATAAAAAAATTTACATCATAAAAATTTAGATGATTGGGTCCTATACATTACTCTCAAAAAATCACGAAATATAATTTACCAAAAAGTGAATATTCCTGAATTAACAAATATTCGTCACTAAAATTTACCTTGTAGATACAAATACTCCCAATAGGGATCTATCCCAATGTAGTTATCCACACTTAAGTGTTGGTGTAAGTGAAATTTTAGCTATTATTATTGTTGACTTGAGTGATTTTAATATGCTTAAGACTAGAAAACTAAGTAATTTGAGTTTAGAACTGTTATATATGGTTGTATGTATAAGTAAGGCAAAATAGGGGTTGATAATCATTATTGTGCACAATTTGTTCTAAGTTTGTATGTGTAATTTGTATCTGATTTACATCTAATGGTTAAAGGGCTAAAATTCATGTATATATACTATTTTAGTGCTTGTACGGATGTAAAAAGAAGTAGAGGTTGACACTAAGTAGTCTTATATTTGAAAAGATATTTGTTGGTGGAAAAAGGAGGGAAAGGACAATAGTGCCAAAATTGTTACACTATGATGTTATTATCTCTATTATGGTGCTAGTGTTTGGGTGGTATAACCTAAGGCACAAAGGGCTAAGATGTTAGAATGAGGGTCTAGGATTGCTTTAGGGATGTCTAGGGATACCTATGGCTCACAAAAAGGTCAGATAAGTCTAAAAAAAGGCTTTAAGATAGGTTTAGTGCTAAGCTAGGAATAGGTCGTCTCAAGTAGCACTTGTAGCACTCAAGTATCATTTTTAGGTAATTAACGATAGTTTCTCTTGTATGGACTTGTTATCACATCAATTTACCTTAGTGAATATCTAAAGGAGTGTACTAGGAATGGGATGGGATTGAATTGTGATACTTTTCAAGATATGTTTGCATACTATGTTTTCATACCTTCATTACAATTAGTCTAACCTAATTTGTGTATTTTTTGTCTTACTTTTCCATCTACTTTCTATTCAGCCTTGCTAGTCACCCTATAATCCTAATGTATCAGTCAAGCTGAATAGTCTTTTTAACGCCTATATTTTCCAATACTATATCATCCTAGGAGATACATTTATGAGTCTTGTCTTTTTCAACTTAGGAAATATAGTTATGTGCTAGCTAAGATCCTTTCTCGCTATATTGGGCTAGCTGATACCATCATCTTACTATTCAAGGTTAATTCTAAGTCTAGATCCCCACACACACACACACACACACACACACACACACACACACACACACACACACACACACACACACACACACACACACACACACACACACATGCACATGTAAACATGCACGCGTGCGCACGCACACACACACACACACACACACACACACACACACACACGTGTGTGTGCATGCACACACATGTACACACACACACACACACAGAGAGATATATATTTAGGTTATATTATCATTCCAATCATATCAAACCACTCATATGCTTTACTTTCACCCACATTACTCAAATCAAGTAGTAAAATGAGGATTTATGGGTTAAAGTCTTATTCCTAGAGGTCTAGTCTTGCTTAAAAGTCTTTGAAGGTTAATAGGATGAGTTGTGTGGAGGATTTGTCATACTCTTTAAATCTCTCTTATAAAGATATCTATCCATTAATTTTTCCATTTCAGGTCTTTATCCTACAATAGGGTGAATGTACAAAGCTGGGGGACCAAAAAAGGTTCATTTATATGAATGCTTTTTCATTACCCATAAAGGGTGAGTAGGTGCCCTTTCCCTATAGGGTTGGTATCAACCCATAGGATTTATTTTCAAAAAAATGACAAGTTACCTATCAAACATGGAACTCTCCATTTAAGATTTAAAAAAAAACAAAAATAAAAAATAATCAAACCAAAGACCTATGGATTTTTATCAACCCTAGAGGGTATTTTCCCTTTTTCACAAAGGGCGTACACCATCTATACATCCATAAAAAAATTATCAACATACAAACCCACATTTTAATTTTCCCAAACACCATTTTCTCATGATTGAAGAGAAAAAAAAGGAGGGCATGCGTGATATTTGTCTACTAACACTACAACCAAGATTCCACACTTTTTTCATGATAACAGGTATGTTGTTTTGTCTATAGGGAATATGTAGGGTATTTAATGACATTTTTTTGATGCATTTTTATAATAATCTCAACATAAGATGGTATTGACATTAAAATTAACTTTTTATCATGAAATCCTTACCTGAATGAAAACTAATATAAGTGTTTCTTTTCTAAATTTGTTTTACATTCTTGATTCGATGGACCTTTTACCTAAATAAAACCTCTAAAAAATCCTAATGAAATGCTCAACATTTTGAATTTGTGGAAGAATAAGTAAGATTATATCATCAATATAATTCAATTTGAAAATAGTTATAAATTATAATCAATAGTTTGCATGACTCTTCAATCCATAATGCATGCAATTCACTAGCTAAAACATTAGAGTCTATTTATAACTAAGTGGTGTACACATCCAATTCCTAACACCATTTGTGTTGAAATTTTCAATATTTCTCGAATTGCACTCAAATGCACATTTTAGGTCAAAATCCATTAAACATGCTAAATGGTTCAAACTTATCATTTGAAAGTGACAATTTAGGTAAAAGTATCCCTAAATGGGGCAATGCAGTTTATGGGCTAGTTAACTTTGATCAATTCATTTCGAGTCAAAATGACAATTTCACCTTTTTATGCTCTAGATAACTCCTTTCTTCTAATTCATTGGTACACATCATACACCTTTGTTATTTTATGTTGGAAACATTATAAATGGGAATACAGTTCCAACGCATCTAGCATCACCTTCCAATTCTTCTCAAGTCAAATTATGACTCAGTAATATGACTTTCTAACCATTTTGATTAATTGAAGGCCAATTTCTAAATAATTGTGTTGATTAACCTTGTTTAAATCTAATTGATCCAAATCAAGAGCTTAAGTGGATTTTCCATGAGAGTTGTTGAATATTTATTTTTGGAAATTGCTTTCTATTATCTTCATCATTAGGTGATCTCATCTATGGGGTGGCATCCATCAAGCCATAAGTGCATAAAATATGAAGATTATGGGTCTTCCATGCCTCTTTATTACCTCCCATGCCTCATTAATATCCCTTATTCCAATATCATGATGAGGATAATTATGCATTTTAATTACATAATTCAATTAATCCATGACCATACATCTCAATCTTGAGATGGAAGGTCATGGTTTATGTTGGTCAATCTTGAAAATCTATAAATAGAGAGGCCATGGACATCATTTTTAAGCTTGATTTGTGAAAAGTTACTATGTTGAATTGTATCCATAATCCTTTGCATTTTACCATTGATTTTAGTTTCAAGCTTCATTCATAGGCTAATTTAGTGATTTCACATCTTGAGTCTAATTTTTTAGAAGTGTTTTTGAGACCATGGAGGAGTTTTTCCACCATTTTTGATAAACACAAGAATGCTTGATCAAGGGAGAATGAATTTTTGAGCTTCTCTTCGATGATGGAATCCATTTGGGAAGGTAAATAGTATGCTTTCTTTTATTTATTTCTTCATTATCATTTGAAAATTCCCCTTGAATAGATAGGCTTAGTTAATTAGTTCTTTATGCATTTCTCTTAGATTCATGGACTAATTTTTAAATAAAACTATTTTTAATCTCAATCAACATTTTGGCACACTCGATGGGACCACAACCCAAAAAATTTCTCACAAACCCTTTACAAACAACCTACTAACTATTGTCATGTAGGCTCTTGGAGTATGGAAGCAAAGAAAGAAAAAATTTGAGAAAAAAAGTCTATTTTTATAAACCATAGTTTTGTTCTCTAGATGGTCCAACTCAGCTCTAATTCATCTTGACTTAGCTCTAGTTCATCTTAACTTGGCTCTGGTTTAGCCTAACATAGCTCTAGTTCATCTCAACTCAGCTCTAGTTCATCCCAAATCAGCTCTGGTTTGTCCCAACTTGGATCTGGTTCATCCCAACTCAACTCTAGTCTAGCCTAACTTAGCTCTAGTTCATCCTAACTTAGCTCTAGTTCAGCCTGACTCAACTCTAGTTTATCCCAACTTAGCTCTGGTTCATCCCAACTAGCCTATCAACCCGACTCACCTATCAACCCAACTCACCTGTCCAACCCAACTCATCTATCCAACCTAACTCACCTGTCAACCTGACTCGCCTATCAACCCAACTTGCCTATCCAACCCAACTTGCCTTTTAACCCAACTCACCTATCAACCCAACTCACCTATCAACCTAACCTGCATGTCAACCCAACTCGACTATCAACTCGAGAGATAAATTCTTAATGTTATTTTCTCAAAATCTTAAGTGTTTTAAATTAGGCCCTTATAATTGTGTTTTTATAGGTTGAAGGGGTAGTTTAGAAGTTGGTTTAAATGCTTTTGACTAACCAAATGTAATTTAATTTGGGTTTAAAATGAACATGTTTGATTTCACATATTTAAATTAGTGCTTAAAATGAACCTAAGATTTGGCTAAGTCTTAGATACATTTAATTTAGTGTTTAAAACACATCATAACTCTTGAAACATTTTAAAATTTGGTGTTTTAATCATGAAATTAGGCTAAGTCTTGAATCTTTAATTTGGGCTTAAAAAGAACTTAGGTCTTTATTGCTTCATGTGGCCTTTTTTGTGCAATCTTTTACCATTTTAGAAATTAAGGCCAAGGGTCAAAAATAACAGCACCTAAATTCTTATTTTGTGCTTAAAATTGAATTAATTTTTCAAGTTTGTATGCAATAGGTGATTAATTAATTAATTGGTAAAAATAAGGATGTTGCATGTATACTCTTCCATCTGTCCCCTTTATGAAACTTTTGGAATCAAAAGTGCCATCCTTATTGAAAGAAAGCCTAGTCCAAGGCTTAGAAAGAATGTTATCTAAAGCACTCCCTAAATTTTTTTCATAGTTTGGGGTGATCTTGAAAATGACCCCAAAGTCTTTCTTTTTATGTCTTTTATTTTATTATATCTTGTCTTGCAAAGGGGACTTCATTACCTCCCACAAATTCTTTAGGGAAGCCTTGATTCAGGGTTTCATCTCCAGACACTAACTTCAAATTATCCCACTAGGATTAGAGGTTTGAGTGGTTAAACCACCTTATAGTGTTGGAGTGCACAAGAAATGTAATGTGCACAATTGGACATTGCACTACACTGAGCGAACAATAGGATGTAGTGGTTACAAAAAGGACTAGACCTTTTTACAATAAGACAAGTGTTGTAAATCTAAAATGTATGATTTTATTTTACATCATTTGATGTGAAATTAATTGTGTAATGAATTCCCCTATAATGATTGAAAACCAATTAGTTTTAGTTAACCCCATTTTGTCATACCCTTGCTAGGATTTGGACAATTATACTTAGTGTATTTTGGTCATTTTTGCTTAGTATATTTTGAGACTAAAACTTGATTAATTGTTTTTAACCATGACAAAATCATGTATTTGAGTTGAGAAGGGTATCATTATGCTACCCAAATCATGTCAAACCATTTTTGCCTTTGAGTTTTTGAAACATAACAATTGATCACATCATTTGAGCATGCTTATGTCGTTAGGCTACTCAATTTGTTTCAGGAACTTGTTTACTATTGTATAAAAAATAATTTTTTTAAAACCATGTCATGTATACCATTTGGACCTTATTTATGTGTCATTATAATATCTGCTCTTGTCTAGTTTGTTTGGTCCAATCCTAGTCTTCAACATTGCATTTTCAATTAACCTTTTCAAGTTTGGATCCAAACATTGATTGATTTTTATTTAGGCCTCAATTCATGGTGGTAGTACATAGATATTTTTCTTTTGGTTTGCATAAATTTTATTAAATTATTACCCAATTTTGAACACTATTGATTGTTTATTTGTTCAAGTGCCTATCCTCATCATTTTTTGTGCCTTTGTTTGGGAGAATGCAACCTTTCTTCAAAAACCTTTGACATTAGACATTTTTTGTTAGGTTTTTTTATGTCGGAAATTGGCACAAACTAATTTTGAGATGTAGCTTCACCCTTTTGACCAAGGTTGAACATTTTATCTTTTAAACATTACTTTCCAAAGTTTATAGAACTCTAAGTCTTTTTGTTTTTAGAGTTTTCTTCATTAAATGTAGATATGTCTAACTATACTTATGGTGTAGTCATGAATAATACAAAATATGATAGAATGGCCACACAAAATGACTTTTATGACTTTAGTCAAGACCTCTATGGTGACAATATAGTTTTTGAGATAGATTTCTATCCACCTCAAAAAAATCAGTCATGGGAACACAATCAAGATCCAACTCATGATTGGAATGATTGAATTTATCAGGAAGACTTGGATGATTTGGATTGTGTGATTAATCAAACTCCATAATGTGCTAGGATCAACATTTTAGGACCTTCTCCTTCAGTTTTCATAAGTAACCAAACTAAGAAGCATCTAGTCATTACCATTTTAAGACCTCCTTCTTTAGTTTACATAAGAAACCAAAATAAGAAGAATCCAATCATTACTATTTTAGGACCTCCTCCTTTGGTTTGCATGTGCAACCAAAATAAGAAGTGTCTAAGCGTTACCATTCTTGGCCCCTCACTAGTTTTTGATGAACCTATTGTTGAAGAACCTCCATTTGATGAACCAATTATTTTTGATCCCTTATTTAATAGTCTAATATTTGGAGAGTCCATTATTAAACCATAAACCATTGATCCTGATAAAATAAATGTTCCCCACTTTAAAAATTCTTTGCCGATATTTGAGCCTAAACAAGAACCATTACCTTTTTAAGAGCCATCTTATGAGGATCAAAATGTGTTCAAAATTAATCTTTTTGAAACCAATTGTGAACCAAAACTAGAATGTTATTGTTGAAACACCCATTTGTGACAAGTCAAACTATGATAAGTTACCTATTCATATTTTACCTATTTTTAAATAGCCTCATCTCCTTGACAAGCCAGTCTTAGTAGAGTTGTCTCTTGATATTTTACCACTTGTTGAGGAGTCTCACTTTGACAGACATGATTTTGTCAAGACATCCTTTGAGAGGTACCCTCTTTTTGATAGGATTCACTTAGATGAGATAGTCTATGTTGAACCCTTCCAAGATGAATCAGTTTTTATTGAGACCATTATTCCATCATAGGCCATTACTTGTCAAAAATTTAGCATTCAATAGAACACTATAGAGACAACTACATTAGATTAAGAATTAGAATTAGAGTCAGATTCCATTTCTGAACTAACATCATATTTAGCATCAAAAATAAAATCAACATTAGTTACAAAATTGGTTTTAGAGTCCCTTGCTTTAGAATCAGATTTAGAAACAAATTATAGTATTGGTTGTTACAAAATTGGTTACAATTTTCTTATGGATCAATTTGAATATATTTGTGATCCTTATACAATTTTTGAGGATGATTACCTTAGCATCAACATAAGTTCTCATATTATCTTCTATAAGGATTGTGATGCCTTTCACCATACCATTATTACCACCCAACATAACCATTATATTGACATTTCACTTCCCATAAACATTGATTGGGATCGATAAAATCACACTTTGTTGAAATGCATCCATGGTGACATATCATTTATAGAATGTTAGTGGGGTCAATACCACATTCATTTAGAAGAAGAAAAAACTCCCAGTGAAATATTTTCAGAGGTCCTAGGGGATGATCAAAGTTCAAACTCAACATCTTCAAGTGAAACCTTTTTGAAGATGGTAAAAGACAATCAAAGTCAAATGTTGACATATCTTCATGAAACCTTCTCAGAGATGTTATGGGATGATTAGAACAAATTCATTGGTGAAAACCTCATCAAGGCACCAACAACTAAGCACATTAGTTCTTCCCTATTTACTAAAGATAATATCAAATATCAAATAAAAATAACTTCCAATCTACAACATAATTAGATGGTAGATACTCTTAAGATTAAGCGATAGAAAAATCTAGTGGTCCTATCAAGAGTATCTTTAGAGGTCTTCAACCCTACCACAACCAAAATTATGTCTAATCTGGTATCAAAAAAATTATGTGTGATTGAAAGCCTTGATATTCATTTATTTTCAATTCATTATACATTCCATTATTAGCCACCCATTTATTACCCAGTTATATCATTTATCACTGGCAACACTTTCCTTTACAGAGGCTACAAAGTTATCTTGTCTCAACATTTAAAGGAACTAGTATTGACTGCCAATGAAGATCATAGACACATTATTGAGATCTAGATCGGCAACAAGTTTTTAACATAACAACTTTTTTGAAAGGGTTTTGGATAGTAATTTTTATACCTAATCATTTTTGTTGTCTCATATATTGACTAAGATGTGCATCTCCCTATCAATAAGAGTAGCAGAACCATTTTTCACTTTTCCAATTACCATTTTCTAGTACCATGCCTCGTCTCTTGGGGGAAACACTATAAACCCTTTTTAGGAGTTATTATACCATTGTAATCCATGAACAATGCCATTTGAACTACATTGACTTGAGGTCCTTCAGGATTGTGTAGGAAATGCTTAATTTATATTGGGGTTAGGTCAGTCACCTCCTTACACTCTCACCATTTTTTGAGTAATTCTTCTATGTTTTAATGCTCTCACTATTTTACAAACAACCTAAGCCTACTCTCTCACTATTTTATGAGTAATGTAAGCCAAGCATTGCTTGTGTGCAACTCTATTTCCATTATAGCCAATTTTCTTTTGATCATTTCATCATACCATTTTTTTACTATTGACCAAGGCTTGACTTCAGTCATCTTACCAATCCCATTTTTGATCTTGCTTTCTTTGGTCCATCCTACACTTTCTATGGGGGTATTCTTATCCAATTTTAATAGTTTTTTAATGTTGTGTCAAATGATAATCTATGGAAGTAGTGTGAAATTTGATCTGACAAGTTATCTTTCTTTTATTATCTTATTTGGTATCACTGATTATAACTACCTATGCACAAATCAGTATTGTTTTGGTACCCTTGATTATAACCATCTTTTGGAAAATCAATATTATGACATTATTTCCTAATTATAATTGACTATGGAAAAATTAGGTACAATTCCTTTTTATAGTGCACTGCCACATCTTATGGTCATTACTATTATCATTTATCTTGTTGTTCACCTTTGTTTGTGAACTTATTGTGACCTAGTTAGTTTTTCATCACCTTTTGTGTGGGCAGAATTACTGTGACTTGGGATTATTTTGGGGTTATATAGGTCATGATTGATTCATATCAAGGTCAAATTAGTCCCCCTTATCATACACTTTCATCATATTGTGAGCATTTTAACTTGGTGCACTCTCACCATTTCATAAGTTGGACCGTTTTGTATCTCTTAATTCTCAATCAAATTGAGATACTTAGAAAATTCTATAAAGATTCGTATAACATTCAAAAATCAAAAACATTTTATGTGTGTTTATTTGATTATTGTTTATTTTCTGGTCTTCTATATTCCTTTTTAGTCTTGCTTCTTTATTTTATTTTCCAAGTACATCTTGATGGTCCACATAGATCTCGATTATTCATATCTTGATCTTATGTTATCAATTTGTTGTCTTGATTTTCTACATTCTTATTCCTACTTGAATCTTGATTTTTCATATCTTAATTTTAAGTTAGGTTCATTTATGTTTCTTTTTATTTGTCTTTGCTTTTTTGTTTAAATGTAAATATATGTAACTCTAGTTTTGGTCATTATTTTACCATTATCCTTAGTTACAGGTATTCACATTTGAACCAGCTCTATGAAATTGAAATATTATATCATTCTAAGTTATTCATTCTTATGATGCCTAATTTATTTTTCTATAGCAAGCACTTTATGCTTAGGTCTCAAAGTCTTAATGTCAACATCACTTCGATGAACAGATCTCAAGAACACTTTACATAATCTAGGTAAATGATATGGAGTTAGGCATCTAGGTATTATGCCTTTTAACACTCGAATCTATGCTTAGACATGCATCTCTTTGAATACACTATGATTCTAATAAATTATTGGTCATTTTTCATCATTCCTCATTCCATTTTCTCCCAAACATGGGTGAACTACATTGCCCTAAAGTTCATGTTGGAACATGAGTCCATGGAACTATGTAGACAATGCTCATTTTATATTGAGGTTGACTTGGCTCTCTGTATTCTTATTTTTCTTCTCTTTCATCACTTTTTGCATTATCATATGCTTGCTTTTATATGTATTTCTAAGCCATTAGACCATTGCATGTACATTTGTACCTACTCACTTTAACCTATATTTTGGGTTATATGTTTGAGCTATTTTACTTGCCAATTGCCCATGCTGGGGCATACCATTTGACCCACATCTGAATCAAATCATCTCTATAGGGGAAAAGAATTATTTATTCTTTATCAATTATCAAAATTATCCCTACTAGGGCAAAAGTATTTTATCATGATCATATTTACTCTACTAGAGTACTTTTATTATTTTCTCTTTGGAGACCCCATTCTAGTGGTGCTTCCCTTCCTAAAGTAGAACATTCTCTCTTTTCCTATAATTTCAAGCTCTCCACATTAAATCCTATGATGTCAATATTTAGTATGTAACTTTTTTGTGTATTGATCAATGATGGAAGCACTTAACTTGTACTCTCAAATTGGGTACATTTATAGTGTGTACTTTACATTTATGGATTATATCTTTCCCATTCCCCTATCTATGGGGCCTATTATACTTATAATTATATTTTTATCATTGATGGTAATCATGTGTGCAAATAATAACTCATCTGGATGTGATCTATTCCATGGGTTAATCTCTCACTTTCTCTCTCTTTTTGAAAGTCCATCCTTTTCTTCCATCGTAGTATATCCTCTCGAGGGGGCATCATTCCAATTTATTCTTGACAACTCTTTTCATGTAAAATATGTTGCTTTGCTTTAATTTCTCATTATGACTTATCAAAAAAGGGAAAAATATAGACATCTAATTCCTAACACCATTTTTGTTAAAATTGTCAATCTTACTTGAATTGCACTCAAATGCACATTTTAGGTCAAAATCCATAAAAAATGCTAAATTGTTTAAAATTGTAATTTAAAAGTGCCAATTTAGGTAAAATTATCCCTAAATGGGGTAATGCAGTTTATGGGCTAGCTAAATTTGATTAATTCATTTTGAGTCAAAATGATGATTTTGCCTTTTTGTGCTTTGGATCACTCTTTTCTTCTAATTCATTGGTACACATCACATACCTTTGGTCTTTTATGTCGGAAACATCCCAAATGGTGATATGGTTCCATTGCATCTAATGTCACCTTCCAATTTTTATTGAGTCAAATTATGACTCAATAGTATGACTTTCTAACCATGTTGATTGATTGATGGCAATTTACAAATAATTGGACAAATGGTGATTAACCTTGTTTAAGGCTAATTGATCCAAATAAAGAGTTTAAGTGGATTTTCCATGAGAGTTGTTAAATATTTATTTTTGGAAATTGATTTATATTATCTACATCATCAGGTGATGTCATCTATGGGGTGGCATCCATCAAGCCATAAGTGCATAAAATATCAAGATTATGGGTCTCCCATGCCTCTTTATTACCTCCCATGCCTCATTAATGTCCCTTCTTCAAAATTCATGATGAGGAGAATTATGGATTTTAATTAGATAATTAAATTAATCCATGACCATACATCTCAATCTTGAGATGGATGGTCATGGTTGATTTTGGTCATTCTTGAAAATCTATAAATAGAGAGGCCATGGACATCATTTTTAATCTTGATTTGTGCAAAGTTATTATGTTTAATTTTTTACACAATCCTTTGCATTTAACCATTGATTTTAGTTTCAATCTTCATTCATAGGCTAATTTAGTGATTTCACATCTTGAGTCTAGTTTTTGAAGTGTTCTTAAGACCATGGAGGAGTTTTGATACCATTGTTGATAAAGACAAGGATTCTTGATCAAGGAAGAACATGTTTTTGAGTCACTCTTGGATGATGGAATCCATTTGGGAAGGTAATTAGTATGCTTTCTTTCATTTGTTTCTTTATTATCATTTGAAAATTCCCCTTGAATAGATAGGCTTAGTTAGTCAGTTCTCTATGCATTTTTCTTGGATTTATGGACTAATGTTTGAATAACTTACTTTGTAATCCTAATCTACAAGTGGGAGATGTCATGTCCTAACTTTATACAATTTTACATTTAAGAGAGGTATTGAAATAATATCATTTTGATAAATTGTCAAGTGGATACTAAAATTAAAAAAGATTTAAAAAAAAGAATCACGTGCTTTTTTTCGTATGCCTGTAAGCATTGAACCATCAACAATGAGTCATAAACACATTACATTGATTAGTGTGTTCATGCACAGATTAATTTTTTTTTTGAGATAGGTGGTGGATGGTGTTTGACGAGCCTTCATGTATTAACAATGATGTTCCATTGTATTTTTGAGAAATATTTATTGTGAGTTTATTTTACAATAAATACAAATTATTTTAACATGAAGGTATCATAGTATAGGGGAGGTGGGTCATCATTTAATACACTTGATTCCAAGTGGAACCAAAACCAAAAAAACTATTGATAGAGAAATACAAAGACAATAACACATACTTCCATCCCCAAAATCTTCCATTGTAGTATAAAGATGGACACCCTTGAGGTAGTTAGTATTCTTACATAGGTTATGATTGACTATGGTATACATACACTAAGGATTTGTACACATGTACTATTGTCCCTCAAACTATGGTCCTTCCAATGGTGGAATAACTAATAGGCATATTATAGATCTTGTACATCATTACGCATCATGTGGGAGAAAGTGTATTGAAACACCTCTTTAGGTTAGACATATAATAGTTACATCTATAAATAAAATATGCACACTTATAGAGGATATACACACATTTGTATAAGACACTAGTATGTAGTGATATATGCCCTCTATGGTTTCATCATCAGCTTTGAACAATAGTACAAAATATTATATTCCATATTTAGTTGTTTCAACACCTTAAGACAATAGTATGCAATAGTATATGCCATATGTAGTTGATTCACACCTCAGGTCATCATAATATTATATATGTAGGTCTTACCTAATTCACCATATATATTCACACATGTAATTAATTACAGTTTGTTTATGTGCATGTAAAGGAATATTAAGTATAGATTTTAGTATATTTACTTTGTTGATTAATATTTGACTTATTTCATGTGTTTTTATAGATGAGAACTGATGTTTTAGGTACCCCACCTAGTTTGGATTATGATGTTGAGGTCGTGATTAACACTATAGTACCCAACATTTAAGTTGGGTAAATAAATTGTCAAGTTGCTATATTTTTTTAATATTTTTTATGCACCATAGTTTTAATGTGATTACTTACTTGTCATTCCACTTCTCTTGCAAGTAATAGAGAGATATTAAGAGAGGGAAAGAAAGAGATAAAATGTTTAAGTATCTATCTCTTCCCCTCCCTCTTTTATTTTCTCCATATAACTTTCTCTCACCTCCTCTCATTGTCACCATTTTTATTTCTTTTTATCCCTTTCCCAATCTCTCTTTATGTATCAATATCAATATTAATTTATTTTAAATAGGTTATGTATTTCTTATTTTTCATTAATTGTTTGTATAGATGATGATATATGCTATTATCACCCTATCTAAACTACAACAATATGATGATAACACTAAAATCAAAATTAAAATTCCTTGATATTGGCTACCTCTTTTTATGTAGAAAGAATTAATTTTTTAATCTTAAAATGGGTTTAATTTTAATTGATATATAATTTCAACATCATTTACTTGTTTCTTATAGAGATGATGAGAGATGATATGGATACCCTACTTGGGTCATAATAACCTACAAATGATGTTGAAATTATCCCTTAAGATGTAATATCTCCCCAAAACCACCTGATTTAGAAATAAAGATTGTTGAGAACACAGTAAAATTATATTTTTACACTTCAATTAATGATAATCTATGCTATTTTTATAATTGTATGCATGCGTGCACGCACACACACACACACACACACACACACACACACACACACACACACACACACACACACACACACACACACACACACACACACACACACACACACACACACACACACACACACACACACACACACACACACATCACCCTATATATATTCTCCATAGTATTCAACATCACTCACCCTATATATATTCTCCATAGTATTCAACATCACTTATATATTTAAGGTCTCACAACCCTAGGAACCCCTTTAGGTGGAATGTAGTGAGTCTATAATCACCTTGTTATAATAATTTGTTCTTGGAAACTCTATCATTTTCCTTATATCATATCATTGCATTATTTTCTAGTTTTTATGTTGTGTATCTAAAACCATTTTTTGAGGTTGTGCCACATATATTTTATCCTTCGCAAGTTTAGATAAGATTAATTTCTTGTAATGAGATATATAACACCCTAGGTTCTACATAAATGGTGACCAAGCACAATTTATTTGTATACATTGAGTAGTAGTAGAGGTATTTGTAGTGCTAGGGGTAGTTTGAGGTACAATTAATTTTATACATACTAATATGGATTATTTTTTATGCTTAATATGTCCACATTATATGCTTATCTAGCCTACTTTGTATGTTTATATGGCCCCTTTCACATATCTATATGGTCTAGATTGTATGCTGATATGGCCCATTATATAAGACATTATGACATAATTTGGAGATAAACACATATTATCTAAGATATCTATATGAATCATACACTTTTATAATTTATGTATACAAATTTACTTCCTATATGTCATTATTTACTTATGTTTATGTACATTATCCTTATTTAAATTATTCATGATAGAAAAACCTTGTAATGAAATTTAAAACCATATAGATGAATCACAATTACAAATTAGCAAATTATCAAAATGTAGGTAATTAAGATTAAAATGTATTTAATCAAATAAAACACCATTCCACATATTGTAATTTCAAAAAATATATTTTTTTGGTGTATGATTTTTAAAGTGTGTGAGGACCATTGTTGATTTAAATAAGAATGAGGGGGCTAAGTTAATTTCAACTTTAATCCCATACAGATGTTACACTCACTTTCCTAAGGAAACATACACATAAAAGAACCCAAAATGGAAACAAAATAATCTCTTCACTGAATAATAGTACAATATTCTATAAGATTTTATTCTCACACACACTCTCTTATCTTTCACTCCTAGAGTTGGAACTCTCTCCCAAATCTATTTGTTTGTCTCTCCAACTAACTTAGGTAGATGTTTCAAGAAAAATGTGATAGGTAGAGACAAACTATTAGATATTATAGTTTCATAGAAGATTACTTTTATGACCCTCATATTTATCTCTCCCAATCACCATGAGGGAAAAATACAACACATTTCCAATCATAGCCAAATCTTTATTTAGGGTCCAAAAGTTGGTTTGTAAACACATATCTTTTTAATCACATGCCCTTCAATGGACTGTCTTTATGGAAACATACAAATGGGCATATGAATGTAATAATGTCCTTAATCTACCCTCTATTGGGCCTAAAAGTCAAAAAATTTAGGTGGTTATATGCATCCTTGAAGGTAATCTTATCATTTTTAAGGGAAAAAAGGGAATGAACTTTGTTTAGGTGTTGTAAGAAAACCATAAGGGGTAAATATGAATCGTTAGATCTTCAAATTTTATGGTTGAGTCATATAATCACTCCCTATAGGATTATATACTACTCATGATGAGGGAGAAATAGTGGTGTGTTTTCTCTCATATCTAAATCTTGATTTAAGGACAAACAAATTGGTTAGTAGAATGTGTATCAAATAACTCATGTGCCCAATAGACGAACCATCTTTGTGGAAATGTATATATGGGTGTATAAATGCAATAATGAAATTAAAATACCCTATTATATTCCCTATATTTTATAATTTTAGGAATTCATATCATCCCTAAAGAGATTCTTCTCATTCTTAAGGGGAAAATATGAACATACATTGAGCAGGTGTTGCAAGAAAACTAGGAAGGGTATACATGAAGTGTCAAATACTAAACTTTAATTATATAGTTTTATGAGAACCCCATATATTATTATCTTACACTCATGAAGAGATATAATTGAAGGCAAATTTTCTATCATGACCAAATCTCACTTTATGGAACAAACATTGTTAAATATCGTGCATATCTTTTGATTCACATGCCTAATCAAAGAATTGTATTCATGGACACATATATATCGGATTATAAAAATATAAAATTAATTAATCCACCCTTAATCTGGTCCTATACTCGAAACTTTTAGGCAATCAGACACATCATTGAATAGCATATTCTCATTCTTAATGGAAAAAATGAAATGAAACTTGGGCAGACATTATAGGCAAACTGTGAGGGGTAAATATGAACATAAGATCATATAGTTTAATGATATAATCCTATAATCACCCACCATACATATTATTTTCTAAAACTCATTATTAGGTATAATTGGAAGCACATTTTATCATGTATCTAAATCTTTCTTTAAGGATCAAAAGTTGGTCAATAAAATGCATATATTTTGACTCTCACCCCCAATCAATGAACCATATTCAAAGGCATGTCCATATGGGAATGTAAACATGATAATTTTATTATTCCACATTTAATTAGGAACTAGATTCCAAAATTTTAGGTGTCTAGACACATCCCTGAAGAGAATCCTCATGTTCTTTGGGGAAGAAATGTAATGAAATATGTACAAGCTTTGTAAGTGAACCATGAGGTTAGAGAAAAACTATTATATCCCATATTTTAATGAGAATTACATATAATAACCTTATATAGGATTATATACCACTCATTATGATGGATAAATAATGACACATTTTATCTTACAACCAAATCTCTCTTTAGGGACTAAAAGTTGGTCAGTAGAACACAAAAATTTTAACTCACACACCCAATCAATGAAATGTCGATATGGACACATGCATATGGGCATCTAAACTTAAGAAATACCTTAATTTTACCTCTATCAGGAACTAGAATCAAAACATGTAGGCAACCAAATACATCCTTGAAGAGAATCTTTCGGTTCTTAAGGGGCAAATGAAACAAACTATGGGCATGTGAGGCAGGTGAACCATGAGGAATAGAGATGAACCATTAGTAGATAAATTTTAATGATAGAATATTATAATAACCCAATTATTATTATATGCCAATCATTATGAAGGGCAAATGGTGATTTTATCTCAACCAAATATTTATTTAGAGACCAAAAAATTATCATTAGAATATATATATTTTGACTCACACACCCAATCAATGAATTCTCTTCACAAATAAGTTTGGAAGGATGTATAAACACAAGAGTAACCTTATTTCACACTTATTTATGCCTCAATGTTGAAAATTTTATGTGGCTATATGCATCCTTGAAGAGAACATTAAAAATTCTAAGGGAAAATATTGAACAAACATTTTGTAGGCATTACAAGAAAACCATGAGGGGTAGAGAAGAACCATAAACTCTTATAATTTCTTGATATAATAATATAAGAACTTATTAAATTATTATCTCTCAATTTTGATAATGAATAAATGGTGGAATGTATTCATTCATAGCCAAATTTCCCTTTAAGGATTAGAAGTTGGTAAGTAGAAAGCATAACTTTTGACTTGTGTACCCAATCAATGAACTATCTTTATAGACATGCCTAGATGGGAATATAAACATAAGAACAACATTAATATGAAATACATCAGACCCCATAGTAAAAAAATATATTTTTCTATATGCATCCTTGAAGATAATATTCATGTTCTTTGATAAAAAATAAAACAAACTTTGTGTAGCCATTTTAGGTGTATTGTGAGGAGTAGAAGATTAACCGTCAACTATTACTATTGCATTATATATAAATATAATAACCACATAGGTAATTATATCCTGATAAATTGACATGATTTTTACCTTATCCAAATATATCTCTATGGACCAAGCATTGGCTAGTAGAACACATGACTTTTGACTCATTTTCCCAATCAATTAACTATCTTCATAGACACACCCAAATGGGTGTATAAATTTAAGAATGTAATTGTTATACCCTACACAATTACCCATATTATAAAATTTTAGGTGAAAGGATAAATCCATAAAGAGAATCATCAAGTTTTTAAGGGAAAAAATGGAATGAAATTTATGCAGACATTATAATGGAAACATGAGGGTTAGAGATAAATCATCATCTCTTAAATTTGTACAAGAGATTCATACATGAAATCCCATCAAAATTATCTCTGAATCATGGTAATGGAGAAGTTGTGGCATGTTTTATCTCATATCCAAATCATTTTGGGACCAAAATTTGGTTAGTAAAACATGTAATTTTGACTTGCATGACCAATCGATGAAATACCTTTGTGGACAAACTCAAATGGGCATAAAAACATAGGAATGGCCTTTATGTTCCCTCCATCAAGCCCATATTTGAGAATCATAGGCATACATTATTGAATATAATCATCATATTCTTAAATGTAAAAATATAACAAACTTTGTGTAGCCATTATAGGTTAACTATGATGGCTAGAGAGAAATAATCAATGCCTACATTTGAAAAATAAAGTATTATATACACGCCCTAAAGGATTATATCCCACTCATGATGATGAATAAAGGACGAATTTTTTTATCTCATAGAAGAATTTAGGGGTGAAAATTTGGTTAGTATAAAGTGTAACTTTTGACTCACACACCAAATCAATGAAATGAACCATATTCATGGTTATATACATATGGGAATATTAAAAAAAGAATGACATTCATATACCCTCTTTTGGGCCTTGAATTTTATACTTCCAAGTGTCCAAATTCATCCCTAAATATTATTTTCATGTTCTTAAGTAAAAAAGGAATGAATTCTACATAAGCATTGTAAGTGAATTGTAAGGTGTAGAGACAAGTTATCAGCGCCTACAGTTGAAAAATATATTCCTTTAAGAACCTACTAGAGTGTTATATACCATGCATAAAAAAGTATAAATAAAGATACACTTTAATTCATAACTTTTGAATCACACTGTGAATTAATGTAGTGTCTTTGCAGACACATCCATATGGGCATATAAACACAATAAATGTATTTATCTGACCTTTATCGGCCTCCAAGGTCAAAATATTAGGAATTCAGATGTATCCCTAAAGATAATTTTATAAGTATTAATTAGGAAGTGGAATTAATTTTGTGTAGACATTATAGGTAAATTTTGAGGGTTAGAGACAAATCGTAAGGCCCCACATTTGTATGGGGGAGTGATCTGAGCAACCCATGAGTATTATATTTCATTCATGATGAGGAATAAACCCATCTACTCAATATTTATTGATTTTTATGATTCTCTTCATTTCAATAAGATAATATTCTCTACTCATCACACCAACCACATGAAGGTGGAAGATAATTTGGTACCACTAACTTACATTAAATGTGTTAGTCATGATCTCAAACAAATCTAAATACATAATTAAAAATACTTGTAAATTAAAATACACTAAATCAAATAACTTAACTTTACCGATTCAAAATGTAACTTGCATTGAATACTAATCTTACCATGTAAATATAGCATACCTTTAGGATCAATTTTTTTTATGTATTTCAAGGATCACTTCATACATGGATTCATGAACTTTACACAAACATTTATTCTGAGGCTTTCCATTGTATTTGATCAATTGAATACTTATAGTGATAACCAAATTTGAATGATGCATTATCATCCTATTCATTTCAAAGTCCTCAAATATCTATTGTGTTAATTTTGTATTAAAGTACCTATGAAGCTAGGTTTCTATAATCACCATAGGTTTAGTGTGATAAACTAGGTCTTCTCCATTCGTTATAGTCATGGTTAATTTTTTGTTTCTCTACACAATGAAACAACTACTTGTTTTTTCACTCATTATTATCCTTAGGTGCAATTATTGTGAAAACATATCCTACATTTAAATTGTAATAAATTTTTAAAGTACATGTAATAAAATTATAAAATATCACTAATGTTAGAGTCTACATTTACATTACAAATAAATTGCACTTGGTTGCATAAGATCTGAGATGTGGTAAATTTTAACTATTGATACCATTTTATGATCCTTAAAGGTTAAAATGAATGGCTAGTCCCCATAGGCCATTAGGATATAAAATACCAGTATTTAACCCATTATTTTGACTCACATTCATTCTAATAACATTCCATACAACCCAAATAAAATCTTCCCATATGCCTAGTATAAATAGTCCATGAACTAGAATTTTAGCTTTTGACTGAGTGGAAATCACTCAATCTAGGTACTATAGTGCATTATTCATACATTACCTTTTTTTCTTACTCCATTAACAAAAATAATTTTCACATATGAGGATATTATCTAATCCATGATAAACTATTTCATTATACCAAGTCACAATACTTACAACATCAATCAGACTAGCACCATTCGTGTGCTTCCCCTACTCCTTTTTAATGGGTTTTTTTACACATGAACTTACACCATCATGTTCCCCTTTGTAATGCGTAGACTCAACAAAACTCAAAAAATGTTGTACCCCACTCTTACTATCAATCCTTCTTAACCAATAATTTTTATAAGGGTTCTTAAATTGTCATTCAAAATTATTTGACAAAATGTAGGATTTGTCTTGCATTCATATTTCTATAAAATATCAAAAAAAAAAAACATTAGACAAGCTCTAGATAATGTGATATGTATTTGCTCATGTAAAATTGGTACTTCATCAAAAAAAATTATAATATCCTTTTTGTTATCAAATGTTTGTACAAATATAATATGTATGAAAATTACAACTTGAATCGAATCATAGTACTAATATTGAACTTCATTTTGTGATTATAGGATGTATTTTTTAGTAAAATCCACAATTAAAATAATGGTCCCAAGTGAGAAGTTGTCATTAAAGAACTTAAATTGATCATCTAACATTTTTTCTTGGTGTATGTGTCTTGCATATTGGTAGATAATATTATTATTGAATTCAAACATGAAATGATATACAAATATATGGGTTGTAACCAACTCACATCATGATGACTCTTTTCCATCTTTTAATGCATACTTTAAATAGATTTATTTCTTAAAATAAACTAGTTAATTTCTAGATTCTTGTGAAATTTCTTTGAGTATACAACTGGTCAAATGTGACAAACCACCACAAGTGTTACATATTCCATGTAAACATTATTTGTAAAAATTAAACTATCCCTCAAGGTTTCACACAAAATACTTGGGGATTAACTCTATTGTCATTTTAAGTGGAGAATCCACCATACATTCCTACATATTCTTGTTAGTATGTACAATGTATATGACAAAAAACATAAAAATGCATATAAAATTAAACATGGATTCTAAAATAACATGTGGTGCATGTTTGGTTGATTTTAATATATAAAGGCTTGCACATATCAAATGACCTTTAGCTAATTATTAATTGCCCATTAATTTTTTAAATATTTTTTTTAATTTTTATTTTTGAATCATGTTCAAGAATTTTTTTAGATGTGGCTCATAGTTTTTTGAGCCTTTTATTATTTTAACAACATATTTTATATTAGGTGAGACCTTTTTGTTGGCATGCCAAAAAATTTCAATTAAATGTCTTGTTCCTTAAACTAATACCTTGTCTTTTCATGAGATTCTACCACTAAATTCCCATCAATATGTGACTAAAGGGTTATAGGCTCCATTTTTAAATTTTTACATATTAATTAGATTATTCCTATTCAAGTTTAGGGATTTACTTTTTTGTTTAGGAAGTCAGCCTCTATATGTTTAATTATCTAAGTTTTATTACCTATTGCATTAAATGTATTATTTATATTATTTATTATTGCATTATTTATTCCCTCTAGATTTCTTGTTCATACCCCTAAATTAGGTATCACATGGTGCATTTTTTACATTTTCATCAACTAAATAATTAGTTGACATCATTTTGTATGGGTTTTCTTATAAAACGCATAGTCCCATACATTTTGAGTAAGACAGTTAATTATTATTGTTGACATTTTACCTTACATAAGTTATAATATCTTCTCATATATTTCAATCAAATACCATGGTGTCCATTGATTATCCTTGGAGATTTGGGTGTAATAATTATATTATTTCTTAAATTTAATGGTATTATCACTTTAACCATAAAGCACATATTCAAGTGTTCATTAACATTAGACTCTATAGGTGAAGTATATTCCTCTTCATTAGGAGAGATAAATTGGGGTCATTACATGATGTTCATTATCATCATGCTCAAAAACTTCAATATGAATGGATGTTTTATTTATTTATTTTCTCTATGTTTTTATCACTCAATATAAATTTATTAGTTTCATGTTATACATATTGAGTTTCATCATTCAACAAAGATTGGTGAACTCTTATCTCATTTTGAGATTTATTTAAAATAAATTCCATGGAATTTGGGATTTTATTTTCAATTGAAATATTACTTGGTGTGGAAGAAGTACCTTCACCTTGTCCATAATTTCTTAAGGATGATCTCCTATTTTTTTGAATATTTTTTTTTTCTATTTTCATTTCAATTTCTTAAATTTTTATCTCCTTAATCAGTATTTTTTTGTGACTACTTGATCCATGGTATATTTTTTATGATTTTAAATCTAAGTAGGATAAAAAATGATGAGTTCATAGTAATTGAGAAAAAGTAAATTAAAAATATGTAAACTCTCAACTGTATAAACTAGTTCAAAGTTTGTAAACTATGAAGTTCTAGACTGAAATTCATGTACATGAGAGTTTGTATATAGGTTTTGATAAAATAAAAATGTGTATACCCTTTTAAGTAGCATAAACAATCTTTAAAGTGGTATTTAATAATGAAATTATATATTTATTGAGGTTTTTCACTTCTAATAGTGTGAGCAATAGTTATAAATGGTGTTTGACCTTATGTAAAGGGAATACACCTTTTTATAAAGGGTGTGCACTCCTTTATAATTGTCTTTTTCACCTTTAAAAGGGTGCACACCATTTTGAAAAGGGTGTATGCCATTATAAGGACATATGACCTATTTAAGAATTTTAATTTTCCATTTTTAAGTTTCCCTAAAAATTTTCAATGGATTTATTCTTGGGGGATCCAAACCTACTCTAAAACCCTATCCTACATGAGCACACAACAATTTCTAAATTTATAATTTTTTCCAAACTTTGAGTACATGTTTAAGTAAATAAAATGTATTGATTTAGAAAAAATTATATGAATTTGTAGAGGGGAAAATGTATTTTTTGAATATATCATTTTTAATATTAAACTATTATTTTTAATTAATACTGAATTAATACGTAACATACTCATTATGGTTAATACATATATCATTACAAATATCTTTATAAATTATTGGCCATTAATCAAAATTTTATAATAATTACATCTAAATAATCTAAAAATCATTGGCTATGTTTTTAGATTTTATTTTTATTTTTATGAGGTGAAAGTAAAAAAGTTTTAGTTTTACACTTACAAAAAGTGTGTTAGTATTCATGCAGTCTAATTTTTTCACAAAAAATTATGAAGTCATTGTTAGAAATGCATCACTTTTACATAATTTTATCATATAGGTATTTTTTTAAAATTATATATTTATTAAATACATTAAAATTATGAAATTCATCTTCTTATGTTATTATAAAATTATGTTTCCATTTGTGTGCAAAAGTATCTCAAAGTTTAATTTTTGTTATTTTTTGAAAAAAATGGCAATTTAAGACCCCACTTTTATCCCTGATTACCCATCATTCACCCAACATATCTTGAAAATTTAGACTTGATCCAAAGGAATATTTATGCACTAAAGGCTCACACCAAACATATGTACTTATATCCATATTATCTTTAACTTATTTACTTAGTAGATACATATATTTTTATGATTATTATAATAGTTGTAAATTTGAGTCTCCTTAATTATGCTCATCCTTATATTAGATAAGTTGGTATAGTTATAGGGTTTATTATGATTTCCATTATAATCTTAGGTTGCATAAATCACCCATTGGTTTACCATTGCACCAATTAATTTTTTTATTTGTTTAGTATGTTCGAACTATCTTGATGTCATAACCCCACTATTGACAAACTTATAGTTATTATTAGAGACATTATGATAGCATGTTTTGCTTGGTTTAGGCTGACAATTTGATGTATTCTATAGATGTTATTTTAATTCAAATATTATGATTCTATTGGCATGGGTATCCATTATGTTTTTGATTTATTATTTTAGCGATGATTTATCATATAGATGATTATGCTTGATTACACATGTTATGTTTAATTTTCTATTCATATCATAATTTCACTGTTATTTGATATTGATGCCTAGTTTAGACACTAGTGATGTCCCTTCTGGTGACTATAGGAACTAGTTCAATAAGCTAGGCATGGTGGTGAGCTGTAGTAGTGTAGGGTAAAATAATAAAGGGGCTAATGAGAAGTTAGATATGATTCTGATAGGTAGAATAAAATAAGATAGATTCTAAAGCCACTAGTCATTTTTTGAGTCTTTTTATGTAGTTGATAGTTTGACTTTATAACTATTTCTTTAGTATTATTTTTGTTTTCCATATTCACTAAGTCAAATAATTACTCTTTTGGTCAGTGTGTATGTGATAATTTTATATTTTGTCCCTTGCTTGAATTTAGTGTTTTGATCAATGTCATTATTATTCATGAGATCATTTTGGTATTTGATAGAGATGCATTCTTGGTTTGATCTTGGTGGTGTTTATTAAGTCTTGTATGGGATTTATCCATCTACACTTATTTTTAATTCATTGGGTTGTGTGGGATCCTATTACCATGGCTTAAAACATTAGACCACATTGTGGTTGAGTACTTTCTTGAATATATATATCAAGCCATGTTAAGGTTGTATTGCTTGAACCATGGTGTGTATGCATTACGTGGACCATGTTTTGGATAGATTATTTGATTTTCCATGATGGTGTTGGACTTCAACATAGGGCCTTGAATTGGATCCCTAGACATCATGAGGTGTCTTTTACACTTGAGTGTTGACACTATTTTAATCATTTAACATGATGGCATGACTTTTTAAACAACTAAATTAGGTGCCTTCTTTAGATGACATTATTTTATGTTTTTTTGGCATGATGGGCTTGACTTATAGGATTCTACCATTGAGTGTTTTCTAGGGAGTACTATGCATTATTTTTAGTTTTGTCGCTCAACCCAAACCTAAAGTTGAGGTTGTTTGGCCTATTATAAAATTTGATAGAGATTTTGGATTAGACTAGAAGGTAAAGGTGACTCATTTTTATGTCATGCAAATAGATATGGGGAAAAAAGCTTATTTTTACACCATGATAGTTTGTAAAATTAGGTGGTTCTTTTTTGTGAATGCAATAGTTGGGGACTTTTTTGTTGTTAGTTAAGCATATGGGGTTTTATAAGGACGTTATATGTCTATCAAGAAGTCATGAGACTTTTTGATGAGCATATAATGTCATGAAATTAAATATACTCCATTTTTAGTATAAATCTTTACTATGTTGTGTATTTTATGTTATGTGGATCTTATGGGTTTTTGTTTGCAATAATTAAGGTTTTCCTAGTATCAATTTAGGGTATCCTACTTGCAATGAATGTTGGTTTCATTGGGAAACTATTATGGGTTACCATTGGATTAACTAGCATGGTAGTGGTGTGTTTACATTTAGTGGCACCCGAGCAAGTTTTATGTGAAGTACTTCTGTTGATTTGAGCTTCGTTTGAGTTGGAAATTGTGAATGTTTCATTTAACCCTTATAAGGGTGATGCAAGGTTTCATAATTATTTTGAAACTAGTTAAAATATGAAGGTACTTATTTTAGGTAAATTTAATAGCCAATGTTACTTTTTATTACTATGATGGACCCTTGGGAAAGATATTATAGGTTCATTATGAAGTTTTGGGACTTCATGATGAACCTATAAATCAAATTTTGTTTTTACACCATTAAAATCATTGAGTTTCAATTTGATTTATGTATGGTATTATATGTATCTGATTTGGGGTTTTTATTTGGTTTATTTGGTAATAGTAATAATAATAATGTGTGTGTGTGTGTGCATTTTTATCTTGACTCCTTTTACTAAAACCTTTTTTTTATTGTATAAAGGCCATATTTTTATAGCATGATGTTTTTAATGATAGTTGTTCTAATTTTTTAGTGGCATGATTTTGGTGGTTGTGAGCGTATTCACCTTTTCTTGGTATAGTGGTTATTAGGAATATGATTTTATTGAGGTGTATGGTTTATCTTTAATTGTACATATCCATTAGAAGTGCTTGATCATTATTTCCTTGAGGCTATAAAAGCTCTTTTTGGTTGAGTATATGCATTAAAGTATTTTGGACTAAGTTTTAATTTTGCAAGGATGGTTGAACTATGTATTTATCTTAATGGATTGAGTAGGAAAATTTATTTTTATCCTTGATGAAATGCTTATTCAAGAATGAATGAGAAAATAGTCATTTATTGGTAGTTGAATTATGTTGTTTGATGCCTACTAAAAAAATGGGTAAACTCCTTGGTTGAGTTATATTCTTGGATGAATTTTCGATTATTGTAAACATGAACTTAATGGGTTGATATTTAAATTGATTTCCATGATTTCCCATCTATGTCCCAAGGAATTCTCATAATTATTATGTATTAATCATTTTCATGCTTATCAATTCAATTGGAACCTTTAGTGTGCTTTGAACATTATGCTCATAATTTGGGTCACTTCCATTTATTTTTAAAGTGTCAAAACCCACTAATTATATATCCATGAAATCTCACAATTTTCCCCTCATTCTTATCTTTCCAACTATTCAAATGGGTAGTCAAACAGAGCTATGGTGCAAAAGTTATGGACCCCAAAAATTCTACCACCAATTGGGGTAGAACCATCACCCAAATTGTCACCTAAATTGTTGCTCAGATCATTCCTCCCTCCTTGAGAATAAATGGTCTACATTGCATCAATATTTTTCATCAAGTGTGGTAGTTGTGTTTTGATTTGATTCCTGATGGGTACTTGGAATGAATTTTGCTTTATGGAGCTGTGTAGGGCCCGATTGTTCACCATTTATATTTGACCATTAATCTATGGATGGAAGGAAATGAAATTATTCAACTTTTTATCTATTATCTTTTGTTGTTTTGTTTTTTATTTAGTTAAGGCTACAACATTGGCCCTTTCAGATTCATGTGGCTTGACCACTATAAGAACAATTTTTTTGGCACTACTCAGTGAGATAGATGTAGAAGGTGGTACCTATGGTACTCTGTAGCACTATGTTCCAAGAGTGAGAGTGATCCTTTGAGTTCTTGATTTATAGATACCATGTTGATCATACATGAATGGCTAACCAAAGAATACATCACAAACATCTAGATTAACCAAATCACATAAGACCTCATCTTGGAAAGGTTTTATTGCATATGGGTGAAGACATTGGTGGGTGACACGAAGGTTTCTCTCTAGACTCAACCATCCAATACTATATGGCTTTGGGTGAGGCTTCATGGACATGTTTAGGATTTTCACCACATTAATAGAGATTAAATTCTTTTGACTCCCACTATCATGAATAAAATGTAGAGGCTTACCTTTCACCCATAACTTAGAATGAAACAACCTTTACTTGTCATCTAGCCTCTCCTCATGGGTCTGTGATGAAGCAGCGATGGCATCAAGCTCAGCATCTATAACCTCTTCTTCATCCTCTTCAACTACAAGCTATGTATGAGGTAGAGTAGAAGATGTTGAGGATTGTCACATAGAAAGCAGGGACTTGATGGCTCGACATTCTTCTTTGGAGCGAGTTCTAGATTTGTGATAATCACACCACTTCCCAGTCTTTAATTCTTTTTGCTTCTAATTTTGGCCTCATGTTTGACCTTCTTTGTCACTTCATATTTATTCTTCTATGCTTCTGCTCAATCTTCACTATGAACTTGTATGCCTCACCAGGGGTTTTGAAATTGAAGAGTTTCATTTCTCTCCATATGTACAATTGTAGTCCACCATGATATTTGAGAACCTTGTGTTTCTCACTTTCTTGGATGCCCAATCTTGTAGATAAAGAATGAAAAATGTTAGTGTAATCTTGAATAGACTATTCCTTACCTTGGTGAAGTTGTTGCCACTCTATATATAGATTATCATATTCTCTAATGGGGTAGTATTCTTCCTTTACAACTTCTATGAAATCATCCTAGGTAGGTTTTGCCTAAAGGACAATATCATCTATACTAAATCCCTTTTTGTACACTTCTTACTAATTTTTGATAGGTAATGGTGCTTTCAAAAGAGCAAAAGTGATATTCTCTTTATCAGTGAATTTATTTATAGAAAAATAAGATGATAATTGATCCAACTAATTTTCTACTACATCAACATTGATTTTACCTTCAAATGTATGGATATCAAAATTCACCTAAACTTTGAAGGGTGTTGGGGCACAGAAAAGATGTGGGGTTATAGATGAAGAGCCATAATTTTCTATCATAATTTATTAGAGAGTTTATGTGAATTGTTGTAGCATCTACACTTGATATTGTTGGAGGGATTCATTCACCATTTCCTTGAAAGGATCATGTATCTCAGTGTTTTTTGCCGTTTGAAGTTATTTTGAGTGAATAGGTGGATAGTCTATTGGTTCTATTTTCCACCCAAGCTTCTTGTAATATGACCTCATCCTCAGGATCATACACTCTATAGACAAACTAATCTAATACCACTGATCCAAAACTCAAAAGATTTGGTTGAAAGGTAATTCAAGAAACAACAACAACACAATAACACTAATGTTATCTCTAATAAGAGATGTTTTATTCATCAAATTTGTAGACCCAAACATATGCCTATCTCTAAGAAGAGATGTCTAATTTTCATTTTGGGTTACATATTTATTTATACATGTTTTTAAGGTAGGATGATGATGTTGAAGGTCACCAATCTCGATAGAGATTAATGGGTTTGACACCCATGATTTACAACAATACAAAATTTAAGGAATTACTATTTTTAGAAACTTACTATTTTTATACTACATTATTAAAATTTAAATTTAGGACACTTCTATTTGTTTTTTGGGGTAAAACCCCATCAAGTGGATATCCATGCCCTCTCATGACATTCCCTTCAATCTTAGCTTTCCAACAGTTTAAATGGGGATTCAAATGGAGCTATGGTGTAAAAGTTATGGCTCCTAAAAGTTCTACCACTAATTGGGGTAGAACCATCACCCAAATTATCATCTAAAATGTTGCTCAGATCATTCCTCCCTCATTGAGAATCAATGGTCCCCATTGCATCAATATTTTTCATCAAGTGTAGCAATTGTGTTTTGATTTGATTATTGATGCATACTTGGAATGGACAGTGCTTTGTGAAGCTATGTAGGGCCTGATTGTTCACCATTTCTGTTTGACCATTAATTTGTGGATGGTAGGCAATGAAATTATTTATCTTTTTATCTATTAGCTTCTATTATTGTTTTATTTGTGTAGTCAGGGCTACAACATTGGCCCTTTAGGATTCTTGTGGCTTGACTACAATGAGAACAAATTTATTGGCACTAATTAGCGAGATAGATGTATAAGGTGGTACTTATGGTACCTTATAGCACCGTATTCCAAGAGTGAGAGTGATCCTTCAAGTTCTTGATTAATAGATGCTATGTCGATAATATACGAATGGCTAACCAAAGAGTACATCAAAAACATCTAGATTTATCACATCACATAAGACCTCATCTTGGAAAGGTTTTATTTCATATGAGAGAAGACATTGGTGGGTGACACAGAGGTTTCTCTCTAGACTCAACCATAAAATACTGTATGGTTTTGGGTGAGGCTTCATAGATAAGTTTATGGTTTTCACCACATTAGTAGAGATTAAATTCTTTTGATTTCCACTATCAAGAATGAAATACAAAGGCTTACCTTTCACCAATAACTTAGAATAAAACAACCTTTCCTTGTCATCTAGCCTCTCCTCATGGGTTTATGATGAATAAATGATGGCATCAGGCTTAGCATCTACAATTTATTCTTCATCCTCTTTAAATATAGGTTGTGTATGAGGTAGAGTAGTAGATGTTGGGTATTATGACTCAAAAAGTAGGGACTTAATGGCTTGACATTCTTCTTTGGAGTGAGTTCTAGATTTGTGATAATCACACCACTTCCTAGTCTTTCCTTATTTTTTCTTGAAATTATGGCCTCATATTTGACCTTATTTATCACTTTTCCATTTTTAAGGATGACTCTTCGTATTCATTCTTCCATGATTCTGCTCAAACTTCACTACAAACTTGTACCCCTCATCGAGGGTTTCCAAATTGAAGAGTTCCATTTCTCCCTATATGTACCATTGTAGTCCACCAAAATATTTGAGAACCTTATGTTTCTCACTTTTTTGGATGCCCAATCTCATAGATAGAGAATGAAAAATGTTAGTGTAATCTTGAACAAACTATTCCTTACCTTGGTGAAGTTATTGCCACTCTATATATAGATCATCATATGCTCTAATGGGGTAGTATTCTTATTTTATAACTTCTATGAAATCATCTTAGGTAGGTTCTTCCTCAAGGCCAATATCATCCACATTGAATCTCTTTTTGTACACTTCCCACCAATTTTTGATAGGTAATGATGCTTTCAAAAGAGCAAAAGTGATTTTCTCTTTATTGGTGAATTTATTTATAGAAAAATAAGATGATAATTAATCCAACCAATTTTCTATTGCATCAGCATTTATTTTGCCTTCAAATGTAGGGATATCAAAATTCACCTAAACTTTGAAGGGTGTTGGGGCACTAAAAAGATGTGGGATTATAGATGAGGAGCCAGAATATCCCATCAAAATTTGTTGGAGAATTTGGGTGAATTTTTATAGCATCTACACTTGTTATTACTAGAGGGATTCATTCATCATTTACTTGAAAGGATTAGTTGTCTCAGTGTTTTCTACCATTTGATGTCATTTGGAGTGAATAGGTGGATAGTCTATTGTTTCTATTTTCCACCCAAGTTTCTTATAATCTAACCTCATCCTCAGGATCATACACTCTAAAGACAAACTAATATGATACCATTGATCTAAGATGCAAAATCTTTTCTTGAAAGATAATTCAAGAAATAATAACAACACAATAAAAATAATGCTATGTCTAATAAGAGATGTTTTATTCATCAAATATTTAGACCCAAACATATGCCTATCTCTGAGAAGAGATGTCTGATTTCAATTTTGGATTACATATTTATTTATACATGTTTTGAATTTATTAGGAGGATTTGGAAGGTCACCAATCTCAATATATATTAAGTTGTTTAACATCCGTGATTTACAACAATACAGAATTCAAGGAATTACTATTTTTAGAAACTTACTATTTTTAGACTGTACTACTAAAATTTAAATTTAGACAACTTACATTTATTTTTTGAGGGTCAAAACACATCAATTGGATATCCATTCCATCTCATGACATTCCCCTCATTCTTATCTTTCTAATGGTTCAAACGGGGACTCAAATGGAGCTATGGTGTAAAAGTTATGGCTCCTAGAAGTTCTACCACCAATTGGGGTAGAACCATCACCTGAATTGTCACCCAAAATGTTGCTTATATCATTACTCCCTCCTTGAGAAGGAATGGTCCCCATTTCATCAATATTTTTCATCAAGTATGGTAGTTGTGTTATGAGTTTATTCTTGATGCATACTTGGAATGATCTATGCTTTGTGGAACTATGTAGGGCCCAATTGTTCACCATTTCTATGTGACCATTAATCTATGGATGGAAGGCCATGAAATTATTTAGATTTTTATCTATTGGCTTCTATTTTTATGTTGTTTATGTATTCAAGACTGCAACATTGGCCCTTTAGGATTCATGTGGCTTGACCACCATGAGAATAAATTTCTTGGCACTAATCAGGGAGATAGATGTAGGAGGTGGTACTTATAGTACCCTATAGCACCATATTCCAAGAGTGAGAGTGATCCTTCAAGTTCTTGATTCATAGATGCCATGTTGATAATATATGAATGGATGAACAAAGATTATATCATAAACATCTAGATTGACTACATTACATAAGACCTCATCTTGAAAAGGTTTTATTGCATATGAGAGAAGACATTGGTGGGTGACACAAAGGTTTCTCCCTGGACTCAACCATCAAATACTATATGGTTTTGGGTGAGGCTTCATGGATAAGTTTAGGATTTTCACCATATTAGTAGAGATTAAATTCTTTTGACTCCCACTATCAAGAATGAAATATAGAGGCTTACCTTTCACAAATAACTTAGAATGAAATAACCTTTCCTTGTCATCCAGCCTCTCCTCATGGGTCTGTGATGAAGAAATGATGGCATCAGGCTCAACATCTACAATCTATTCTTCATCCTTTTTAACTATAAGTTGTGTATGAGGTAGAGTAGTAGATGTTGATCATTATGACTCAGAAAGTAGGGACTTGATGGCTTGATATTCTTCTTCAGGGTGAGTTCTAGATGTGTGATAATCATACCACTTCCTATTCTTTCCTTCTTTTTAATTCTAATTTTGGCCTTGTATTTGACCTTCTTTGTCACTTTTCCATTTTGAATGCTAACTCTTCATATTCATTCTTCCATGCTTCTGCTCAATCTTCATTGCAAACTTGTACACCTCATCAAGTGTTTCCAAATTGAAGAGATCCATTTCTCCCTATATGTACCATTGTAGTCCACCATGATATTTGAGAACCTTGTGTTTCTCACCTTCTTGGATGCCCAGTCACACAGATAGAGAATGAAAAATGTTAGTGTAATCTTGAATAGACTATTCCTTACCTTGGTGAATTTTTTGCCACTCTATATATAGATCGTCATATGCTCTAATAGGGTAGTATTCTTCCTTTATAACTTATATAAAATCATCCTAGGTAGGTTTTGCCTCAAGACCAATATCATCCATACTGAATCTCTTTTTGTAAACTTCCCACCAATTTTTGATAGGCAATGATGCTTTCAAAAGAGCAAAAGTGATCTCTTTATCGATGAATTTATTTATAGAAAAATAAGATGAAAATTTATATAACCAATTTTCTATTACATCAATATTGATTTTGACTTCAAATGTAGGGATATCAAAATTCGCCTAAACTTTGAAGGGTGTTAAGGCACTGAAAAGATGTGGGGTTGAAGATGAGGAGCCATAATTTCCCATCGAAATTTATTGGATAATTTGGGTAAATTGTTGTATCATCTACAATTTTTATTTATAGAGGGATTAATTCATAATTTCCTTGAAAGGATCAGATGTTTTGGTGTTGTCTACCATTTTAAGTCATTTGGAGTGTAGAGGTGGATAGTCTATTGGTTCTATTTTCCACCCAAGCTTCCTATAATTTGACCTCATCCTTAGGATCATACACTATAAAGACAAACCACTCTGATACCACTGATCTAAAACTCAAAAGCTTTGGTTAAATTATAATTTAATAAATAATAACAACACAATAACAATAATGCTATCTCTAAAAAGAGATGTTTTATTCATCAATTTTGCAGATCCAAACATATGCCTATCTTTGAGAAGAGATGTATGATTTCCATGTTGGGTTACATATTTATTTATACATATTTTTAATGTAGGATGAGGATTTGGAAGGTCACCAATATTGAGGGAGATTAAGTGGTTTGAATTCCATGATTTACAACAATGCAAAATTTAAGGAATTACTATTTTTGGAAACTTACTATTTTTAGACTACACTAATAAAATTAAAATTTGGGGAACTTACATTTGTTTTTTAAGTTAAAAACACAATAAATTTTTTTTTTTACATCTCATGTTGCTTCCCTCATTCTTAGTTTTCCAATGGTTCAATTGGGGAGTCAAACAGAGCTATGGTGCAAAAGCTATGGCTCCCAAAAGTTCTGCCACCAATTGGGGTAGAACCATCACCCGAATTATCACCTAAAATCTTTCTTAGATCATTTCTCCCTCCTTGAGAAGTAATGGTCCCAATTTCATCAATTATGGTAGTTGTATTTTTATTTTATTCCTTATGCATACTTGGAATGGACTGTGCTTTGTGGAGCTGTGTAGGGCACAACTATTTACCATTTCTATCTAACCATTAATATATGGATGGAATTCCATGAAATTATTTATCCTTTTATCTATTGGCTTCTATTGTTTTGTTGTTTGTGTATTCAGGGCTGCAACATTAGCTCTTTTGGATTCTTGTGGCTTTTCCACCATGATAACAAATTTCTTGGCACTAATCAGGGAGATAAATGTAGAAGGTGGTACCTCTGGTACCCTATAGCACCTTATTCCAAGAGTGAGAGTGATCCTTCAAGTTCTTAATTCATAGATGCCATGTTTATCATACATGAATGGCTGACCAAAGAGTATATCACAAACATCTAGATTGACCACATCACATAAGACCTCATCTTGAAAAGGTTTTATTGCATATGAGAGAATACTTTCGTAGGTGACACAAAGGTTTCTCCCTAGACTCAACCATCCAATATAGTATGGCTTTGGGTGAGGCTTCATAAACAAGTTTAGGATTTTCACCATATTAGTAGAGATTAAATTATTTTGACTCCCACTATCAAGAATGAAATGTAGAGGCTTACCTTTCACCCATAACTTAGAATAAAACAACCTTTCCTTGTCATTTGGATCAACATCTACAATCTCTTCTTCATCCTCTTCAACTATAGGCTATATATGAGGTAGAGCAGTAGATGTTAAAGATTATGACTGAGAAAGTAGGGACTTGATGGCTTGACATTCTAATTTGGAGTGAATTATAGATTTGTGATAATCACACCACTTCGTAGTCTTTCCTTTTTTTCTCTTCCAATTTTGGCCCCTTGTTTGATCTTATTTGTCACTTTTCCATTTTGAAGGCTAAATCTTCATATTCATTCTTCCATACTTCTACTCAACCTTCACTGTGAACTTGTATGCCTCACCCAGGGTTTCCAAATTGAAAAGTTCCATTTCTTCCCATATGTACCACTGTAGTCTACCACGATATTTGATAACCTTATGTTTCTCACTTTCTTTGATGCCCAATTTCATAGATAGAGAATGAAAAATGTCAGTGTAATCTTAAATAGACTATTCTTTACCTTGGAAAATTTGTTACCACTCTATATATAGATCATACGCTCTAATGGGGTAGTATTATGCCTTTACCACTTCTATTAAATCATCCCAGGTAGGTTCTACCTCAAGGCCAATATCATCCATACTGAATCTCTTTTTTTACACTTCCCACCAGTTTTTGATAGACAATGATGCTTTCAAAAGATCAAAAGTGATCTTCTCTTTATCGATGAATTTATTTACAAAAAAATAAGATGACAATTGATCTAGCTAATTTTCTATTACATCAACATTGATTTTGCCTTCAAATGTAGGGATATCAAAATTCACCTAAAATTTGAAGGGTGTTGGGGCACTGAAAAGATGTGGGGTCATAGATGAAGAGCCATAATTTCCCATCAAAATTTATTAGAGAATTTGGGTGAATTGTTGTAGCATCTATGCTTGCTATTTATGGAGGGCTTCATTCACCATTTCCTTGAAATGATCAGATGTCTCTGTGTTGTCCACCACTTGAAGTCATTTGGAGAGAATAGGTGGATAGTCTCATGGTTCTATTTTCCACCCAAGCTTCTTATAATCTATCCTTGTCCTTAGGATCATACACTCTAAATACAAACTACTCTGATACCACTAATCCAAAATTTAAAATATTTATTTGAAATATAATTCAAGAAATAAGAACAACACAATAACAATAATGCTATCTCTAATAAGAAATGTTTTATTCATCAAATTTGTAGATCCAAACATATGCCTATCTCTGAGAAGAGATGTCTAATTTCCATTTTAGGTTACATCTTTATTTATACATATTTTTAAGGTAGGAGGAGGATGTGGAATGTCACCAATCTTGAGGGAGATTAAGTGGTTTGACTTCTATGATTTACAATAGTACAAAATTTGAGGAATTACTATTTTTAGAAACTTACTATTTTTAGATTACACTACTAAAATTAAAATTTGGGGCACTTCCATTTATTTCTGGGGGGGTCAAAACCTATTTATCTGAGCTTTTTACCATCTCATGATTTTCCCCTCATTATTATCTTTCCAATGGTTCAAATGGGGAGTCAAACAGAGCTATGGTACAAAAGTTATGGCTCCCAAAAGTTTTGCCACCAATTGGGGTAGAACCATCACCCGAATTGTCACCTGAAATGTTGCTCAAATCATTCCTCCCTCTTTGAGAATCAATAGTCCCCATTTCATCAATATTTGTCATCAAGTTTGGTAGTTGTGTTTTGATTTTATTCCTAATGCATACTTGGAATGGACTATGCTTTGTGGAGCTATGTAGGGCCCGATTGTTCACCATTTATATCTGACCATTAATCTATTAATGGAAGTCCATGAAATTCTTTAGCTTGTTATCTATTGGATTTTATTGTTATATTATTTGTATAGTTAGGGCTAAAACATTGGCCCTTTTGGATTCCTATGGTTTAACTACCATGAGAAAAAATTTCTTGGCACTAATCAGAGAGATAGATGTAGAAGGTGGTACCTCTGGTACACTATAGTACCATGTTTCTATAGTGAGAGTGATCCTTTGATTTCTTGATTCATAGATACCATATCAATCATACATGAATGGCTAAACAAGAAAGTACATCACAAATATCTAGATTGACCACATCACATAAGACCTCATCTTGGAAAGGTTTTATTCCATATGAGAGAAGATATTGGTGGGTGCCACAGAGGTTTCTCCCTAGACTCAACCATCCAATACTATATGGCTTTGGGTGAGGCTTCATGGACAAGTTTAGGATTTTCACCACATTAACAGAGATTAAATTATTTTGACTCCCACTATCAGGAATGAAATGTAGAGGCTTAGCTTTCACCCATAACTTAGAATGAAACAACTTTTCCTTGTCATCTAGCCTTTCCTCATGGTTCTATGATGAAGAAACAATGGCATCAAGCTTAGAATCTACAATCTCTTCTCCATCTTCTTCAACTATAGGCTATGTATGAGGTAGAATAGTAGATTTTTAGGATTGTGACTTAGAAAGTAGGGATTTGATGGCTCGACATTCTTCTTTAGAGTGAGTTCCATATTTGTGATAATCTCACCATTTCCCATTCTTTCCTTCTTTTTTCTTCCAATGTTGGCCTCATCTTTGACATTCTTTGTCACTTTTTCATTTTGAAGGCTAACTCTTTATATTCATTCTTCCATGCTTCTACTCAATCTTCACTATGAACTTGTATGCATTTCTAAATTGAATATTTCCTTTTATCCCCATATGTACCATTGTAGTCCACCACAATATTTGATAACCTTGTGTTTCTCACATTCTTGGATTCCCAATCTCATAGATAGAGAATGAAAAATATCAATGTAATCTTGAATAGACTATTCCTTACCTTGGTGAAGTTGTTACCACTCTATATATAAATCATCATATGCTCTAATGAGGTAGTATTCTTCCTTTACAAAATCTATGAAATCATCCTAGGTGGGTTCTACCTCAAGGCCGATATCATCCATACTAAATCTCTTTTTGTACACTTCCCACCAATTTTTGATAGGAAATGATGCTTTTAAAAGAGAAAAAGTGATCTTCTCTTTATCAGTGAATTTATTTATGGAAAAATAAGATGAAAATTGATCCAACCAATTTTATATTACATCAGCATTGATTTTTATTTTAAATTTAGGGATATCAAAATTCACCTAAACTTTGAAGGGTGTTGGGGCACTGAAAAGATGTGGGGTTGCAGATGAGGAACCAAAATTTCCCATTGAAATTTGTTGGAGAATTTGGGAATTTTTTTTTAGCATCTACACTTGCTATTGATGGAGGGATTCATTCACCATTTCCTTGAAAGGATCATATGTTTCTGTGTTATCTACCATTTAAAGTCATTTGGAGTGCATAGGTGGATAGTTTATTAGTTCTATTTTCCACCCATGCTTCCTACAATCTGACCTCATCCTCAGGATCGTACACTCTAAAGACAAACCACTATGATACCACTAATCCAAAAATCAAAATATTTGGTTAGAATATAATTCAATAAACAAGAACAACACAATAACAATAATGTTATCTCTGAGAAGAGATGTTTTATTCATCAAATTTGTAGACCCAAACATATGCCTATCTTTGAGAAGAGATGTTTGATTTCCATTTCAGGTTGCATATTTATTTATACATGTTTTTAAGTTAGGATGAGGATGTGTAAAGTCACCAATAATGATGTAGATTATGTGGTTTGACTTCCATGATTTACAACAATACATAATTCAAGGAATTAGTATTTTAGACTGCACTACTAAAATTAAAATTTAGGGGCACTTCCATTTATTTTTTTGGGGAACAAAACCCACCAATTAAATCTTTTTACCATATCACTATTTTACCATCATTATTATATTTCCAATGGTTCAAACGGGGAGTCAAACGGAGCTATGGTGCAAAAGTTATGGCTCCCAAAAGTTCTACCACCAATTGGGGTAGAACCGGTGCCCAAATTGTCTCCTGAAATGTTGCTCAAATCAATTATGGGGACCATGTTCTGGATAACTTGTTTTATTTTCCATTATGGAGTTGTACCTCCACATATTTCCCTTACTTGTAACCCTATACATCATGAGCTATCTTTTTCACTTAAGGGTTGACATTATTTTAATAGTTTTCCATGGTGGAACAACTTTTTGAACACCTCCATCAATTACCTTCTTGGGATGTATGTATGTATGTATGTATGTATGTATAATTATGTGTGTGTGTGTGTGTGTGTGTGTGTGTGTGTGTGTGTGTGTGTGTGTGTGTGTGTGTGTGTGTGTGTGTGTGTGTGTACAAACACACACATGTAGATAAATCTGAATGCATTTTGATCTTAACTCATTTTATGACCAATTATTTTATTCTTGTATAAAGCTTGTAGTTTTATAGAATGATTTTGTTAATGATGGTTGTGTTGATTTTTAGTGGCACAATTTTGGTGTTTATGAGAGTGTATTCCCATTTGATTTTTATATTGTTTATTAGGACTACTATTTTATTGAGGTATATGGTTTATTTTTGTCTATACATAGCCATTATAAGTGCTTGAATTATTTCTTTGAGTCTATGAAATATCTTGTTGGATGAGTATAGCCATTGGAATGTTTTGGACTATGTTATTTTATTATAGGGATGGTTAAAATTTGAATTTATATTTTTGGCTTGAGTATTTCATTTTATTTTTATCCTTGATCAAATGCTTATTTGGGAATGAATGAGATGGAGGTTATTTATTGCTAGTTGGATTCTTTTGCTTGATGCATGCTAAAACATTGCGTAGACTCATTGGCTAAGTTAGATTCTTGGGTGAAGTTTTAAGTATTTAAAACATGAACATGATGGATTTAGATTTATATTTGAATTATTTTCCTTGATTTTTCATCCATTCCCTAAGGGTTACTTGTAATTGTTTTGTAGTCAACATTTTTATGCTTCTCAGTTTGATTAAAATTTTTGGTGTACATTAAAGCTTGTGGTTTATTGTCAACTCTTTCATTATTTGTTGATTACTATTTTTATTTATACTATTGGCTTAGAATATTTTTTTGAGCTCATAACCTATATAGCATATTATATTTCTAAAATCCACCATCAAGTTAATGGATGGGGTGGTCAAGGCCACCATATGAATGGGATAACTAGACTAGGCATGCAAAGTTGAATTCCTATATTTGATGTGTTTTTATCTTCTCCTTTATGTTCATTTTGGTGGAATTATCATTGATGATGTGAAAATTCTTGTGTTTATTCTTTGAGTTGTTGTAATAGTCTTAAATATTGTATTTATTTTTCTTTAGATTCTCTAGAGACTTGTATCATTCTTCAACATGTGTAGAGTAATATTGTTATTTTTAATACTCTTGTTTGAATTATGATTATGATGTTTTACACTTATATAGATGTATCATAATGATATTTGGGTATCAAGCATAGGTTTTTATTACTCTGCATGTTATGTTGAAGTATTAGTATTACTAGCAGTTCTTATATATTATTGTGAGAAGTAAAGTTTGTATAGCCTTTTAAATCAACTACTCTAATAACTTATTAGTGTCTTAATTTGGATGTCATTGGATTATGATAGGATATGTTTTATTATATATAAAATTCTATTCTTTGAAGGATATCTACCCTCATAATCCTCTTATAACATCAATTATTTTGAATACTTAGTAAAAGTTATATATGTTGTCATTATTATTGTTGACATGATAATAAGTATTGTAATCCAAATTGTATAGGATGGAACTTTGGTTATCAATATTAAACACTAACCTTACAAATTTATTATATGTATCAGTTTTATTTTTGAAAATCATATCCTCAATATGGAAATTAGTGTTTTTAGAACTTATATTGTAGGTATGTTATATGGCATGCACTATGTTCCATTAAACATGTAATGGAGATATTCATTACATTACTTAGTTGAATGTTATTTTACTGTATAAGGATCTGTAATGCAAATTGTGATTTTAATATTTTTAAATATGAATCATGTGGGGAATAGAGATGTTTTGATGGTGTAGGTATTTTTGTTGAGGAAAATGGAATATGAGTAGCCTAGTGATATGTTGTACTAAATAATTCAATAGGACTATTAACTCCTTATTGGAAGATGAGATTATTATTTTCTACCTTGATATTTGATTTTTGCATTTAGGTAGATCCTTTCATGACTATTGTTAATCTAATTAAATCCTTTACCTTATCAAGGAGACATACACTTATAAGTGCTACCTACTTTTACAGTACATATGATTATGTTGGAAATATTTATAATATCCTCTTGTACATTTCAAAAGGGCATTTCCTTAATAATGGTATTTTTTTATTTGTCATTGATTTTCCTTTTCACTTATGAGGAAAATGAATTGAGGCTTATGACTATTTCTAGTAATCTTAGCATGGAACTTATAAGTTGAAAGATTCATTATTGTCTATTTCCTTAAATTAATTATACTAATTAAATCGATTAATAATTTAATAATTTGAGTTTACTTATCAGGTGATGTTTTAAGACCCTGGTACATTTTTATACTTACACCATTTCTTTAATTAGGCAACATGGTTATTCAATATTAAGATATTGATAAAAAAAACAAGATGTGGTGAAAGGACCCTATAGTTGGAGATTTTTTCACATAATCTCAATGGGTAACATTATAATGAGAGTCTTAATTATATATATATATATATATATATATGTTGATTATCATCTTATATAAATTAATTCAATACTAAATAACAATTATGGCATTGAAGTAGTCTCTTTTATAGAGAGGGAAACTACATTGTATTCCTTGATATAATGCCATTATTTTCTATTATTAATGGGCTTATGAAAAGTGGATATGGGATAATAAATAAAGGTTTCATGTCCACTGAAGGTTAACAAATGTCTATAATTATATAAATACTCTAGTTGGAATTAAACCAGTTAATGTTGTAATACATTGCCATAATACTTCTTGATATGATAACCTCTTATGCAGGATTGTCCATTTTGGAAATGGTGGTTATGATTCTTATTGCATATTAAATTGGAATAAATGGTGTTATGTTTATATATGTTCTAGGGGAATTTATATACATAAAATTCAAGCATGTTATAAATTTTGTTGAAAGGATGCATGGCGCCATGACGACAAAGTCAAATATTTAGTTTATATAATATAAATAGGTAGCATTACTTGATTTTATTACACCACCAATGGTTTATATTTCAAATTTGTAAGATGACCCATCATGGTTGGTATTATTCACATTAATGTCATATCTACATGGATGTTAAGGATGATCATGAAGGGATGTTTCCCATACCTAGTGTTGACACTCAAAAACTGCATAATGCATTTTTAGTCATCAACGAACCCCATGACCCACTTTTATTACCTTGGACCATTTCCTACCTTCTCAACCACCAAAAATAAGTGAAAATGACTAATATTATCCATTTTGACTATGTCTCACTAACCAATAATGGTCAACCATCGATCATTGATGATTGACCCTAATCATTGATGATTACTTGAACTCTTGCATGATCAAAGGAATCAACTGCAGTTCAACTGCAACTTACTCATTGATTACCAGCCATCTAATTTTAAAATATTTTATTTGAAACTCCCTTTCCTCTATATTAATATTATAATACAAGGTTAAAATTAGTGTAAGGATCAATTAAGTAGGTGCAATATGTTCTGACTCCCAGGGAAATCTAAAATCTATTTATCTATTTTTTAAAATCAAAATTCATAATCAACTCTATTTTTTATTTGCTTGTGTCATTCATATTTATTTTACTTTCATCCCATTTTCTTGTGTTGGAGTTTATCAACTCCAAACATTTCACTTCCTACCTAAACACCCAATTCTTAAACCAAATACCTCTGAGTATCATTTCCTATCTTGAGACCAACATTCAGCCCAACCACCACACCTAAAACCTCTCCATAACTCTCCTTAACATATTTTATTTCCCAAACCAAATCCCATAGTAACTACTAATAGTCTTACCTAACCATCGATGGACTTCCTTAATTGTTGATAATTAATAACTATCGATGGTCACCTAACCATCAATGGTCATACCCAAACTGTTGATGGTCACTGTGTGTCTATTTTCAAAATAACAATCTAATTTAACCCATCAATCCATACCCAAATCCCACTTTCTGAGTTTTTATTTTATCAAAGAGCTTTAACTTATTTTTTGAATCAAGTTTGAGTAATTTAGCATTAGTATTCAATCATTTATTGATATTTTTAATCAAAATCAATTGCTTCTTTTCAAGTATTTCTTGTATTTAATTTTAGTACATTATATTATTTTATGTAAGAACCTATTTTCATCATATTAAAACTTAAGTGCTTAAAAATTGTGGATTGCCAACCTCTAAGGAATCTCGTGCTTCTTGAATCTAGCTCATGCTAGGCAGTCCACCTTACTATCTCATGTGTCAACTATACCCTTCTAATGTTTTCTTATCTATAGTTCATCCTCCCTAAACAAATAGAATTATATATAATCATCTAGATTCACATGTGCACAATGCATTAGGGTATACTAACCTCACTCTTCTTTCATGTTTTATAACTTTATTTTTAAAGAAAATAAAGCAAAATTTTTGTGAAACATTCTAGCACACCTATTGGGACCCTTGAGCTTTCTTTTAGGTTCATAGTTATTGGAAATTTAGTTGCATTATATAAAATTCATTCATTACATTATTTAATAAAAATTAAATGTTCCTTATTTCCTTTCTTCCCTTCCAAAATGCAAGTTCTAGTTTCTTTTTGCTTTCTTAGAAAAAAGTAAAAATTATCTTATTTTGCTTTCACTTGTGAATATCAAAAGTATACATCCTAGGATTAGTATTTTCATCATCATCATCATCTCTCATCTAGGTTCATCTTAGTTATTTTTTATTCATTTTAAAAGACACCAAAACTTTATTTTGGATTAAAATTAACTTTACATCAATAGGTTTCCTATGTTGATTAGTTCACATAGCTTAAATTAATCGTAGGCTCACTTCTCTCCACACATAAAAGACCAAACCACATACTCAATTAAACATAAAAACATTGATGTAAGGCCTGAATGGGATTTCATCACCTAGTTTTCATGTTTCTTTTTCTATCTTATTTATATTTCATCACCAAGGGGAGAACCAACTCAATACATTAACTGAGTATAGTCTCTAGCAACTCGGTATATTTTGGATAAGCACTCGACACCCTGATCTCTTTAGTGTGTGAAGTGAGGGGGTAGGCCCTAATATCAATCCATGTACCAAGTTATAGTACATATCTTGAGATCCTTTAACTACCTAGAACCATCCTTAGATATCTTATTCTAGTACCTGCTCCACAAGCCCAAGTTGGTCTTTATAACTTCTTTAAAATTGAGGCATATGCCTAAAGAGAAATACAAGATATTATAGGATTTTAATGAAATTTAGTGTATTATTATTTTCGTTTGAAATATTTTCATTTTCTTTTATGATTCTCTTTTGAGTTATGAGATAACTCTTATCTTCCTTTTCCCCTTCTTTGTATGGTTCTCACTAGACAACAACTAAGAAACCAAACAAATTAGGATCCACCTCCCAACCACCTATCTTCCTCTTCTTATTCATAAATGGAGTATGTATTGGATATATATTCTTATCCCCATCCTTATTGAAGTCCTAATATCCTTGAAATGGTCTCCCAAGGTGATATATATTTTCCACCTTTCTAGATAACAACCCCATATTCTTCAACACTACCTTAACACCATATCTCACTGTACCCTTTTCCACCCAACCCTTGGTCACCTAAGCCTCTATTCCTACCAACAATCCCTCTAATACCAACATCCAAAACCAACCCATCCAACCAACCAATACCTAAATTCCTTCCACATAACCAATAACTCTTTGAGTTTAGGATCAACCCAACCTTTGGGTGCCTATACCCCACTTACCATTAGTGTACCCTCTACAAGTGTTGCTACCCTTCCTCTTGTTATCTCTAACCCACAAACCTCCACTCCATTCCAAATCTTGGTGGTTTATATACCCTCTACTCTTCCAATCATTAGTACCAAGGTCACCACCCATCCTCAACTTATCAAACCAACCATACCTCCAACCCAACCCATGTCAATTCCCTAAAAAATGCCTATTGTACCCAACCCAATCTATATTCCTAACCCATAAGTTTATATGGCTTCATCTTCTACCCAACCTCCTATATGCACTTACCCATACATGCTATCCTCCCAACCACTTGTGTCCAAATACCAATATGTTGCAACCTACTAACCTTCCACTAGCTATACTTATGTTTCACCAACCCAACCCCAAGATAATTTACCCTATAACTATGGGGATATACAACTACAAATAGATATAGTTAAGATGTTAATGGACAAGATGAAAAATTTAGAGTCATCTATTTATGGTGCCTATAGCCTCTTATCATAAGATCAAATTTTTAACGGGTCAATTCATTCATCTATCTAGTCCAACCTTATCCTCCTCAATGGGAACTTCTAAAGTTTTCAAATTTTCATAGCAAGAAAGATCCTCAAAAGTATTTTAGAAAATTTAGACACTCTTGTTATTTGATTCCTTATGATGATTCTCACCTTCTTCACACCTTTCCCACATCCCTATCTAGTTTGGAATTAGATTGATATACTGTTAATATCAAGCACTCCATCTTTTCTTTTGCCTAATTAGCTCAAATATTATTAGATATTTTTACCATCACTATATCTAAGAAATTTTCCATCACTAACCTCTAATCCATTTGACAATTAGAAGATGAGTTAATTAATAATTTTTTGGCCCATTTTAGAGGTGTGATAAAATAACTCTCTTTCTCTTTACCCCAACCCAAGTTGATTTAGCTTTTCTCTTGGGGTTGTGCCAAACATATTTCCTCCACTTTGTAGGTTTATACTTTCAAGACCTTTAATGAGGGTTTCACCATGACATGAAAAATTATATATTAGAGCCATTGATGAGGGGAATCTAAAACTAAGAAACAAGAACTCTAGTTTCAAGTCAAATGATACTTCCTCCTCAAAAACCACTAATCAATCCAATACCAAAACCAAAACAAAGGGAACTATGAATTTAGTTGTCCTTAAAATTGATCCTCCTCTAGTTGTTGATTAACCTAACTCTTCTAATCATTTCAACTAAAATACCCGAAATGAAAACCATAACAACCAAAAGAAATATACTCTGATAGGGGAGTCATATGCTTCCATTTCTAAAAATTTGTAGAAATAAAATATCATACAACTTCTTCCAATAAAACCTCCACAATAATTTGATTCCTCTCATCTTATACCTGGTTGGTATAAAGATAATGTATTGTGTACCTTCCACCATGTCATTGGAGATGATGTGAGTAGATGTAATACCTTGAAAATAATTTTGTAAGGGTTGATTAAAAAGGGGGAACTTATGCTAGATAATCCCAATGCACTCCCAAATTAGTCACTTGATATATTTATACAACCTTTTCCCAACCATGCCCCTTCTATGAATAATGAAAACAATAAATCAGAATCCTCTCACAACCAAGAGTTCCATACTACCAATGTGATCCTTGATGAGCTCATTATTGAGGAAACCATTTCCCAAACCACTTATTCTTCCCCTCCACTTATTGAGGTAGTGGAATAACCTTCTATTCCTTTGGAAATTAAAACAAAGGAAACAACTATTCCCCTTTGTCCACTTAGTGAGGTAGTGGAGCTACCAACCTCTCCTTTGGAAGACACACCAAAGGAGGTAAACATTACCACCATACCTTTCTCTTCCATCATAGATCAATCTACTCTTCCTTTGGAAAACATTCCTAAGGAAGAGGTCACTTTATTTACCCCTCTCATGGAAGAATCACCTTCCAAAACCTTAGAGTCTTTAACCAAGGAAAAGGACAAGGTAATGTTCCCCTCTCTTAACCCATGGTTTTGTCCTTTGAGACCAATACCCAAGGAACCAAACCCGTTTATAAGCCTTTTTCTAAACTGGTTCAAAATAAGGAGTACCTATCCCAACCCAACATGGATTGTGTCACATTTTGGCACCATCTTGGACTCCCCTATCCAACCAAGCAAGATCCCTCAACCATACCATTTTTAATCCAAATTTATACTTCCATTAATGAACCCACCATTATCCAAAACAAACTAGCAGAAACCTCTACCTCTCAAACCATAGTTGATCCAACCAAACCAACTCCACCTAGAGTAACCTAAGAACATTCTACCATCACAAAAAAGACCATAAAAAACTATGCATGTTCCATATTTATATCCTTACTGACCTTCCATTAAATATGGATTTAACACCATCTAGCCAACCAAAGAAACCCCATGTTAAGCTAACTGAGAAAGTGGAACCACTTAGGATCCCAAAAACCAAAACCTTGCCACCCATTTCTACATTAATTTCCACTTTAGTACCATGTCCTTATTCCATCCTAGGACCTCATCCTTCCATTAAAATTATGTGTCTCCCAAATCTAAACCAAACCCAACCTCCTCTTTTAGCTACACCTCTACTTATTCTTTCCATGCCCTCTACCTCCAACACCTCCACTACCAAGCCTTCTACTTCTAACCCTTCTATTTCCAAACTATCCACTACCAAGTCTTCTATTTCTAAGATTTCTACCTCCAAACCATTTAACTCTACACCTTTCACCTCCAAACCATTAACCCCAAAGAATCTACTCCAAAAACACCTACCAAGAATATTCTACCATCTAAAAAACCTATTGTGAAGCATACTCCCAAGAAGGCTTCCACCCCAAAATTCAAATCCAAAACCCCAACACCCTTGCCACCTTTCCTTTATTCTTACTAAACCATCTTGAAAAAATTATTGAAAGCTTCTTTCTTGACTTTACCTCTTATTAGACCATTTGAAACCGATAGTCTTAAGCCATCCTAGTTTAATGACAATCTGATTTGCTCATACCATAGGACATAGAGGCATGATAGGTGATGAGGATGAATTATTATCAAAATAGCCTCTCATGATCCCATTCCTAATCTAAGAACCAAAATTAATCACCCAATACTTACCTACTTCCACACTCTCATCTAAGAGTGAGGAGGAGCTGAAGAAGTCCTTTAACATAACTTTTTCCTAAATCCATACCATCCATATGGTCACACAGTCACAAGACCAAAAAATGGAAAATGGAAGGCAAAGGTGTCCATTATATGGACATACCCTTCTTCCACCACCCAATCACCCAACCAAACCCAAACACCTTCACCCAAGCCCAAGCCCAAGGTGTCCATCTTGGGTGCCTCCCAATCCAACCCTTATGAGTCAATCCAAAGAGTAGTTCCAAAGTAAATTCACTAAACAATGGTGAAGATGAGTTTATATTAACTAATAAATACCTCTCCCCATCACTGCTAAGTGATGATAGAGGCAATGTAGTCCATATAAGTTTAACCAAAAGAGTCATAACCTCTAGTAGCCTTTTTTAGATCCATTCAACACTCCACCCTTGTTAACTTTAAGGATTCAAAAATACCCTCCGTTCATCCCCAATATCTTTATACTCCCCTCTTCATTACCACATACATTAACCAAACCTACATCAAAATGGTTATAATTAATGGAGGATCTAACATCAACATTATCTCCCCCCACACATACAACTAGCTAAAATTGTCAAAGAACATTATGTTAAAAACCACAACAATGCTTCATTCCTTTAATGACACTATGGCAAAAACTCTAAGAACTATCATCCTCTACATTCATTTATGACCTCACACACTTCTTGATCTCTTCTACCTAGTATAAGGTGATTTTTAATATAATGTTCTTCTTGGATGCCCTTGGATCTATTCCATGAATTGTGTGCCATCCACCCTAGATTAGTGTATCATATTCAAGCACAAGGGTCAAGTAGTTACCATACCAAATGACCCAAGAAATTTCACATCATGCAACATGATGTACTAGCCTAATGATGTTTTTATCCTTCCATCTACCAATCCTTTACCAAACAATGATGAATCTAGCTCTTTCACCAACCATGCTTTGACTATATCATCTATCCCTTCTACCCAAATCCTCATGAAAGACCCCTTGGAATTAACATTCCAATGTCTCTCACTTAGGGAGTTCACCTTTAGGTCTTGGATACCTTCCTTATTACCTAAGAGTATAGGAACCTTGATGAGAACCCTTATTACAATCCCAATATTAGAACCATTATTCCTTTTAGGCTTCCCAATATCCAAACTAATCTTGTTTATGGGGGACTTGATCAACTAATTTTTGCCACCTCTACCTATTCTTCTACTCGACCATTCACCTCTAATTTCTCCTATTTGGATAAACCAAAATTCACCAATACATAGCTCCATAGGTGTGCTTGGAAGGGATTCAGTCTATGACATTATGAACATGGAGCACATGAGTTCTTCCTATGTAAGACCTAAAATCCTCATGATAAATTTGGTTTTGTATTCGTTACACCTAAAGAGATAACCAATTCGACTCCCATTACCATCATTAACAAAGAAGTTCCATCCTCACCAACCCATTCCCCATCAAACTATGAAGATTTTGATACCATTCCCCCTAATTTCTTTTCATAAAAATGATTATCCTTGGACCCATAGCTTATCAAAAGGATGGGGAGACCATAACTATTCTTCTAACTCATCTTAAGATGGTAGAATATGAATCTCCTACTATTAATACCATTCATTGTTAGGATGACGATTCCCTTCTTGATTATCTTAGTGTATAATATTGTCATGTCCCCTTTTCAATTGACATGTTCTGAGTTCATGGTTAGCCTATTATGCGACCTTCGTAGGCTAATAAGATGGATAGAGGATCATAATGGAGCTTGGCTCGACTTTGATTCACAAGATTTCTTCATTTGATTTTCATTCAGGGTATTTCAGACACACTTGGCTTGAGCTCCTACTTTTTAGGGATATTTGATATGCAGCGGAGCGCCTTTATTGTGGCATGGTTATGTGCGGAATCACTCCCTGATTCACTAGCTTCGATCGGTTCGTGGATCCGACATGTATTGAGGGAGATATTAATATTTGATTGATTTAATCAGATATTAATTATTTAGCCTATTTTTAATTAGAAACCCTAATTCTAATTTAAGAAACCCTAATTAGGGCAAGCATATCTTTTGAGGGTATAAGGGTTTCTCATGGAGGCCATTGTGTAGGAGGCTATTGATTATTGATTATTGAAAATTGAAGAATTTCTTCTGTGAAGACTGAGCCTAGGGTTCAAGGATTCCATTTGCATTGGAGAACGTTCCCTCTTTAGTGTGTGTAATTAAGAGGCTGTGAAATATCAGCTGATCTATTGCCAAAGTGAGAGATAGCTTCATCCAGAAGTTATCACAGAATTTCAGGTTTGAGAGATAACTTCACACAGAAGTTATCACAGATATTCCAGGTATTTATTACTTTATGTTTTGATTCAATAAATTATACAGCTAGAGATCTACTGTGCTAGAGACAGATATCTTCAGATTAGGGGTTGAAAATAGGGAAGTTGTGCTTAATTTGCGGCCGTACAGAATCCGTACGGGTTCGTACAGACCAGTGCAGGAACCGACCTTAGCAGACAGAGGGTTTCAGTGACCGACATCGGTCGACTGAAGACCGACGTCAGCAGAAATCCGACCAGCAGAGACCGACGTCGGTGAGATATCGACCGACGACGGTGACTGTGTGTCGACACAGAAGGGTCGAGACTTTCCAGAACTCAATTTACACTTCCAGATTTGCAAAGCCAGGGTTTTCAAGACTGTATTTCATATTTATATGCATATTAAAGGACTGCAATTGTAATAATTTACAAGGACAAGTGATACAATCTGTAATTTGTTATTAAAAGACTATATTATTGTGATCTTTCTGAATTTATTCAACAGCGATTATATCTTGGTTCAGATTTTTTTATATTGCTATATTCCCTATTTGAAGGGAATATCATAGTGGTATCAGAGTTTTTTGTGCAGATAAGAGAGCCCCTAAGTAAGGGACATCACAGTGGTATCAGAGCTAAATCCTGCCAGCCTGAGGGTCTATAGATCTTATGCAGCCACAAGAGTTGGGACCACACAGGTATAACACACGCAACCGAGCCTTGCTTGAAGGTATCCAGTTGTTAGATCAGAGACCGATCATCATGAGTGACAGACGTGAGGGCAGCCCACCCAGGGGCCACAGGTATGATGCTGATCAGGCCACCAGAGAGTTTCAGCGTGTTATGATGACAAGCCAACAGTAGATGGCTCAGACACTACAGGGACTTATGACCATGTTAGAGAGAATGAACGCACCTGATGGACAGAACAGGGACCAAAGAGATGATAGGAGTGCTACGGTTAATCAGAGACCTCAACAGACTCACTCCAGAATAGCTGATAGACCTACACGCCCTTCATTTATTCAAGAAGAACCAGAGGTACCAGCAGATGAGGAGGCAGGGAATTCTCCATTTGCAGATGTTTACATGGCTGCAAATGATGAGTGGGACTTATTACCTCCTCATATCCAGGAGAGAACAACCTTTGATCATTTTGTCAATTTGAGGAGAGAGCACTATAGATTGGCTAGACAGGACAGGAGACCTAGAGTCCAATTCAGTGAGCTGCAGAAGGCTACTGGTAAGCTTTCTTTGACTACTTTTGACGGCAGCGGTAAGATGACAGCTCAAGCTTGGGTTCATAAGCTTGACACCTTTTTGGCATTGAGACCAATGTCAGAGATAGATGCCATCAAATACGCCACTTTGCACTTAGATGGAGTAGCACATGATTGGTGGTACCATGGTATGGTAACACTTCAGCATAATCAAGTGACAGAGTACCAGGACTTTGTGGATAGATTGGTTGAGCGGTTTGACAGGAGAGATCCCGAGGTTTACTTCCGAGATCTGGCACAGTTGAGACAAACAGGTAGCTTGGAGTCCTTCATTGGTGAGTTTCAGAGATTAGCAGTCATGGTACCCAATATTTCAGAGCGTAGATTGGTAGTTCTCTTCATAGAGGGATTGACAGAGCCATTGAGGGGTTGGATCAAAGCCTTTGATCCTCCTTCATTACAGGTAGCTATGAGGAAGGCACGTGATATGGAGATGGCAGCCCCATCCAATAAATCTAACACCAAAGGTACTTCTTCTTCTAGAGACCATAAGCACTCCCACGGGGATACGGAGAGACCGGATTTTAACATAGATAAATCCGGAGTTAAAAATGATTCAAAGGCCAATCCAGCAGCACCACCTTTGGATCGTGAGGCGCTTAATGATTTACGTAGGAAGAAGCTTTGCTTCTACTGCAAAGGACCATATGATATCCATCACGATTGTCCTTTGAGGCCTAAGGGCAAGGCGAATCGTATGATGTGGATATATTATGAGGATTCAGATCCTGAGGATTTCGAACAGCATAACAGTTCTGAGGGGGCAGAGGCAGAGGCTTCAGGGCCTAATGCAGAGGCAGAGTTAGAGCTTCACCTACAGGAGGCACGCATATCCAGCATACAGTCAGATGAGTCATTCAGACTCCGTGGAGTTTTGGCAGGGCAGAAGGTTATCACCCTTCTTGATACAGGAGCCACTCACAATTTCATAGATGCTAGATTTGTGGAGAAGCGTGGACTCACTACTGAAGATTTTGAGGGCATCAAAGTTAAGGTAGCCGATGGTCACACTCTTAAGTGTGAGCGTATGATTAGAGACCTCCCATTGCGCTTGAACAACTATGAGTTCAAGGTTGATTATTATGTGGTAAACATGGGGGATATAGACTTAGTCTTGGGTATGAAGTGGCTTCATTCATTTGAGGAAGTCACTCTTTGTCTCAAAGACATGGAGGTTCTCTTTAATGTTGATGAAACGACACATATTCTTAAGGCAATACAGGGTAACAGCTTCAGATATATGTTCTTTCATCGGATGGAGGTACCTATACCACATAACATGATGGAGGGTGATGACGAGAGCACATTGGCACCAACACAGGAGAGGTATGAGGACGAGCTTGGTCTTGAGGTGAGTTCGGTTCAGGAGTTGTCACATGTGGTGAGGACTCAACTTTCTATTACAGTCAGGACACAGGTTGATGATGATATGACTATGTCTAGCCTTCACAATCCAGTTTTAGATATTATTCAGGTACGGAGTTTGCTTGCAAATTTTCATTTATGGATTGGATGTTGGGATGAACATGGCATGGGGTTCGTGATAATTGACAGTGGTGGAGATCCTAACTACATTTGGGATCCAGGTGGATTGATTGATTTGTCATTCAGTGATTGCTTGAGGGCAAGCAATTTCAGGAGGGGCGGATTGTCATGTCCCCTTTTCAATTGACATGTTCTGAGTTCATGGTTAGCCTATTATGCGACCTTCGTAGGCTAATAAGATGGATAGAGGATCATAATGGAGCTTGGCTAGACTTTGATTCACAGGATTTCTTCATTTGATTTTCATTCAGGGTATTTCAGACACACTTGGCTTGAGCTCCTACTTTTTAGGGATATTTGATATGCAGCGGAGCGCCTTTATTGTGGCATGGTTATGTGCGGAATCACTCCCTGATTCACTAGCTTCGATCGGTTCGTGGATCCGACATGTATTGAGGGAGATATTAATATTTGATTGATTTAATCATATATTAATTATTTAGCCTATTTTTAATTAGAAACCCTAATTCTAATTTAAGAAACCCTAATTAGGGCAAGCATATCTTTTGAGGGTATAAGGGTTTCTCATGGAGGCCATTGTGTAGGAGGCTATTGATTATTGATTATTGAAAATTGAAGAATTTCTTCTGTGAAGACTGAGCCTAGGGTTCAAGGATTCCATTTGCATTGGAGAACGTTCCCTCTTCAGTGTGTGCAATTAAGAGGCTGTGAAATATCAGTTGATCTATTGCCAAAGTGAGAGATAGCTTCATCCAGAAGTTATCATAGAATTTCAGGTTTGAGAGATAACTTCACACAGAAGTTATCACAGATATTCCAGGTATTTATTGCTTTATGTTTTGATTCAATAAATTATACAGCTAGAGATCTACTGTGCTAGAGACAGATATCTTCAGATTAGGGGTTGAAAATAGGGAAGTTGTGCTTAATTTGCGGCCGTACAGAATCCGTACGGGTTCGTACAGACCAGTGCAGGAACCGACCTCGGCAGACAGAGGGTTTCAGTGACCGACATCAGTCGACTGAAGACCGACGTCGATAGAAATCCGACCAGCAGAGACCGACGTCGGCGAGATATCGACCGATGACGGCGACTGTGTGTCGACACAGAAGGGCCGAGACTTTCCAGAACTCAATTTGCACTTCCAGATTTGCAAAGCCAGGGTTTTCAAGACTGTATTTCATATTTATATGCATATTAGAGGACTGCAATTGTAATAATTTACAGGGACAAGTGATACAATCTGTAATTTGTTATTAAAAGACTATATTATTGTGATCTTTTTGAATTTATTCAATAGCGATTATATCTTGGTTCAGATTTTTTGTATTGCTATATTCCCTATTTGAAGGGAATATCACAGTGGTATCAGAGTTTTTTGTGCAGATAAGAGAGCCCCTAAGTAAGGGACATCACAAATATTCCTCTATCCACAAATCTCTACCTCTTGAGACTTCAACTATGTTAAATAAATCCACCATTGATGTCAACTTGGGTACTCAAGATAACTCGTGCATTATCAAAATCAGCCAATCACTAGATTCCTCATAACTTCAAGATTTTGCTTCCTTCCTAAGAGACCATATCATTTTATTTACTTGGTATTATAGTAACATGCTAGGTATAAACCCTTACATCACTACCAATAATATCATTACTACCCTCGATGCCAAGGCTGTCAAGAAAAATCTTCATCGGATGCACCTTTACATAACCCTTCTTATCAAAGAAGATATTTAATGCCTCTTGTTTGTGAATTTTATCCAACCCATTGACTATCCCCAATGGGTCTATAATATCATACTTGTCACCAAAGTGATAGGGGACTTCGCATTTTCATGTATTTTTATGATCTTAACCTTACTTTCCTAAAGTATGACTTGCCTTTACCAAACATTGACCAAATTATTGATCTTATAGTTGGCCATGAGATGCTCTCTTATGGATGGTTTCTTAGGATATAATCAAATCTTGATTGGCCTTAAATACCAACATAAAACTACTTTTATCACCCCATGGGGAATCTTCTACTATAGGGTCATGCTTTTTAGTTTGAAAAATGTTGGTGCCACATACCAACAAGCCATGACCTATATCTTCTAGTTCCTTATTTTTAAAACCATGGAGGATTACGTAGATGACCTTCTTGGGAAATATAAATTTCATAAAGATAATTTATCAATTCTCAAGGTCATTTTTAGATGCCTCATCCATTACCATGTTTGCCTTAACCCCAAGAAATGTATTTTTTGGGTCTTGTTAGGAAAGTTCCTTGGATTTATCATCTCTCTTTATAAATAAAAGTTTATCCCACCAAAATCAAAGTGCTCATTGACATGCCTCTTCTAACCCAACTTAAGCAATTATATAGTTTACAGTGGAATCTCCAATCCATTTGTCACTTCATCTCTTAGGTATTTGATAGATGTCAACCTTTTCACCACTTTATAAAAAATATATAACTTTTAAGTGGGATAAGGACTATCAAAAGTCATTTGATTTAATTAAAAATTACCTTATTTCTCAACCTTACCTCATTCTTCCCGAAGAGGACTAACCTTTCTACCTTTATATTTCCACCACTGACCACTACTTAGGGGTGATGCTTGCACATCGAGATGAACAACGTAAAGAGAAAATTGTGTATTTTATAAGTCAAATTCTTATAGAATATGAGACTTGGTACACCCATACTAAAAACTTTGCCTTACCTTGGTCTTCATAGCTTATACACTACACCATTACCTTCTCAACCATAAAAACTTTGTCATATCCAACATTGACCCCCTCAAGTATATGCACTCTAAGCCATACCAAACTTAACATATGGATAAGTGGTTCATGCTCTTAGATAATTTTTACCTTGAGTTCCTCCAAAATAAGTGAATTAAATGGCAATTTATTTCCAACTAATTGGTTGAAGCACCTTTAGCTAATAACCAACCCTCTCCTCTTGAATTTCCTGATGAGTCCATCATGACCCTTTCTCAAGAGGACATCACCTATCAAATAAACATGTTTTTAATAGAGCTAAGGGTTATTGTTGTTGGGGAGCTAGTATTATCCTTATTCCCCATAATTTTGAACCTTCTCCTTTATCCTTCAAATTTAACTTTAATTTTAATAATAATATGGCTAAATACAAAGCCCTAGTGATAGGTCTTCAAATATATTTAGCCTTGAAAGTCAAAAAAATCATTATTTTTGGTGACTCCCAACTCATGGTCAATAAAATAAATATATATTACTAATTTAAAGATGATGTTTTACAATAGTACAAATAAATAGTCAATGTACACTTGGCATAATTTGAGAATTACCTCATCAAAGCCATTTCATGATCTATAAACAAATTTTCTGATATAATGGCCTCTCTTACTTCCTAGACCCTATCTACACCATCCAATGCTAAGCTATTTTATACTATCCATCATCTTACCAAGCCTTTTTACACCAAATCAAACTCTCCTTCCATATTTAGTGTGAAGGAGACCCAACCTCACCATTTATATAAGTGTATCTTCAACTATCTCAACCTACGCTTCATTCCCTCAAATATTTCTAAGAATAATTAGAGAGCGTTTATTCAAAGTACTCCCATTATACCATACTAGAGGGAATTATTTACAATAATGGCTTCGATGGTCTTCTTTTTCTCTACCTACATAACCACAAAATATTTCATGCTATCAAGGAAATACATGATGGGATTTACGGAGGACACTTTAATGGTTTAGCTATAGCTAAATCTATCCTGAATCTTAGCTATTATTGGCCCACCCTTAAACATGACTATTATGATTATGTGAAAAAGTGTGTTAAATTTCAACAATATACCAATTTACATCATGCCCCTAGTCATAGCCTCCAAGTATCTAATTATTTTTGGCCCTTCTCATAATGGGGACCATATCTTATTAGTGAAATTAACCCCCATTCCTCATAGAGACATCATTATATCATCACTGTAATAGAATATTTCACCAAATGGGTTGAGCCTATTCTTCTCATCTCAACCAAAGCCAATTTTTATTTGATTTCATTAACCATCATATTATATGCCATTTCAATGTTCCTCATAAGATAATAATTGATAATGGTAAATATTTTAAGAATAAAAAAGTCTAAAGTCTTTGTGACATATTTGGAATTAAATTAAGTTTATCCTCGCCTTATTTTCCATAACCTAATGGATAGGTTGAATCTTCTAACAAAACCCTTAACAAAATTCTAACTAAAATGGTTAATGCATCTAGTTTGGATTAGTATTTACACATCCCTTTCACTTTATGGGCATGTCATACTAGAATTAAAACCCCTATGGGTGTTACCCCTTTCTATCTTGTATTTATAGTAGAGGATATCTTACCTATCAAAGTCTAAATTCCCTCTCTTTACATGTCATATAGGATTTCATTTATAATGGAAATTATTGTTAGAAACATTTATCCCAACTCAAGTTACTTGAGGAGCATTATTTGGCCATGCTTAACCATCTTCATGTCTATTAAGAATGAATCAAGCATGCCTATAAAAAAAACCTACAATAATGAGACTTAAAAATCAAAGAAATTTTCTAAAAATAAAATCAACATATAACCAATATGGAGAAAAGCAAGTAGGGCAAGTTTTATTTCAATTGGATTGGACCTTATATCGTTACACACAAGTATGGATCATGATTTTACTAGTTATCCTCTCTTGAGGGGAAATTGAAGCCTGAGCCTATTAATGCTTCAAATCTACATCCTTTATTTTGTTAAATAAGATAAAAAATCACCTTCTATCTAACTTAAGCTCATCCCTTACTTTATGATATTTTCCCCTTCACCCCTCACTTTTAATACTATTGATTAAAGCACATAATCATGTGATTTTCAATCACAATTGTAGCCTTAATCCTTGGGTAATATATCTGTACACATGGCATGATTCTCATGGATACTTTTCATCCCTAATAGGATGGAATCCCATGGTCATTGTCTCTCAAAACATCCTCTCACACACTATTTTAACCTTCTTGTGCTTTAGTTTTGCCTTCATAAAGGTAAGTATTTAGCCTATATGAGCAAGTCAAAAGAAAAAACATTAATAGTCATCTATCTTATGGGTCATATATAACATTAACAAACTACTCCCTTGAAGGAAAGCTACCAAAATAAATCAAAATTACTCAATGAAAGGTAGACATATCCTTTGAAGGATAGTTATCACAAAGCCTAAAATAAGTATCAAAAATATTAGACTACTCCCTTGAAGGATGGATAGGTAAAATAATTTGTCAAAATCAAGAAAAATATTGGAGGATTTTCACATTGATGAATTTCCCCAACCTCTCAATGCAATATAAAAATATCAAAAGAACCATTATTTGGAAGCCACAATCAGAATTCATAAGTAGAATTCCTGCATCGATCAATCTACACCATCTATGACATATATTTTTTCATAATTACTCTTTGGTAACCTATAGAAGAGGTAAGCTAACCTCACATGAAGTTTCCTTTATCATCCATCTCCCCTTTATACCCTTTAAAAAATAAGGGATATTGAGATTACTTGACACTATGTGATCAAGAGAATTTTTTAACTAATTGACAAACACTAATGTGAATCATGTGAAGGGCTTATGTTCAGAAGCCAATTTAACTTAAGTTTGTTTTGGTCCTTTCTAAATAAGAAGCACCATGTCTCCTTATTTTATCAAAACTATTTGTTGATACATTCACTATATGATTGCATTTTGATTGTTTTATCTTTCTTTTCTTTGCTCACATCTAGGTTTTTTGTCCAAAATTACTCTATGTGTTTTAAGATTAATTCACCTTCATCTAAGTAAATTAAATTCATTAAAAACATTTGTGTTTTATTTTTTGATTTCCTTCTTACCTTATTCATTTAAATGTTTTTAACTATAAAACCATTATAATGAGTTAACACCTCATACATCAAACCTCATTTTACCCTTTTAACCAATCACATCAATTAATCACAACCATTTTTCACATTTATAACGCTTTCATCATTTTTTAAAAATGAGTCATCCATGTATGTTATCCATCACATGTCTATCTAGACAAAGAGGCATACATTTATTAATTTAAGACATTTACATTTTAAAAAAACATATATCTACTCATGAGAGAAGTCCTAATCATAACATCATCATCATGTCCAGTAACATCATAATCAACATCATGAACATAAACTAAATCAGCCATAAGCATAAAAAAAATCCATAAAATCACAATCACATCACCACATTATAAATTAAATCATCAATAACCAACAACCATAAATCATAAGCAACATCCATTACCATGATAACATCATGAGCTCATAATATAAATAATAATATATATACCATAAATATCCATGTATCTCACAAAGAAATTTATATTTCATTTCATAAGCTTGTAGGTCGATATCAAAATAATATACTAGATCAAAATAGGAATATCACATGAGTCTAAGGTGGAGGAGAACTATTGTTCCCTAGATCTTGTCTATCTTTTGGCCCTATCTATACACCTATAGATGTTAGCCACTGACCTAGTGTCACACTACTAACTCCCATAGTAACCAATGGTCTATAATCACCATATCAAGGCTCATTTGGAAGATGTCTAAAGAACAATGCCTCATAATATATAAACTTCTCAACTATGGCCACATACCTCTTCATAGGAATGGTCCTCAATGATCTTATAGGTAGAGGTTCCTACCCTCCTACCTATCTTAGAGAATCTCTCTCTTATGTGACCAAGACTAGCTATACTCTAGCCTAATCCCTCTCTTGAATAAGAGTGGACACCTAGCCCTATGTCATATCTCTCTCTAGGGTCACTACTTCTAAAGCTACCTGGGTTGTATCTAGAGCTACCCTAACTTGATCTCTATCTATAGTAAGTGCTTGCCTATTAGGGGTATCCACATCCATCTAATCCCCACCTCCTCCATCATATCTACATCAGGATCCTATCCATCATCTCCTCTAAACACTATTGTTGCATAATCCATCTAAAAAAATACAAGGTAATTTGGTGTAACTCTTACATCATTAATAATTATGTACATTGGTATCTCCTCATGGTCAATCTCTATATCCTTAGGATATTAAAGAGGTAGTGGTACCTTGGCATCCTCTCTCTTGTACATTAGGAAATCACCAAGAATACCCTACATAATATCAAACTATCTCCTAAGCTTATGAAATGGGATGAGCTCCACATCATGGTCTCACCTCCCATAAATCCACCTACAGATAAACCATGATAAGGTCTACCTAACATAACTTGCCCGTGCTAGGAATCTAGTATATAGCCTCCAAATGACCTCTCCATCCACTAGTACCTCCAACATGTCCCTATACCACTCCAAGTCTCATGTTGTTCCCCTAGTGATATAAGTACGTAATCAAATCTTCACCTCATGAAGCCAACTTTAAAATCCATTTAGTTCCATGTGTGCCATGGTAATCTACCTAGTCATAGCACTCTGATATTCTCATATGCCTAATAGTATAAAACAAATCTAATGTTGATATTATAATGCTTGTGTAATCTATATCTCCAAAGCTCTTATTAGATATAAACTAGTAAAATTAGGGCCCAGGAAAACACTATCTAGTCAATCATCATGTCAATAAGAACACCTAATAATAAAAAGGGAAATATACCACTAATATAATATGGGAGTCCATAACAAGTAATGGATATCATCATCATTGTGATAAGTTATCTCCCTCCCCTATCTATTTGATACATAGGTACATAATGAAAACCTCTCACATGCCACCTAGTATGAACAAATTATACACTAAACAACTTACCCATATGCATATCTTGTTCCTCACTACCGATATGCTATATTGGTTCACCCAATATCAATAGCCATAAAATCCAATCAATATCCTATGGTAGGATGGTAGTTTCTCTAGTAGGAATCAAGAATGTGTTGGTAGTTGGGTCTCATCTCTTAATGAGGGATTCCAAGATAATCTTATCTCCAGGCATGTGTTCATAATACCTCATGGATACTAAGCCCACTACAATCATATACTCCCACTCTTGGTCCATCATAGCCATGTGTACCTAGTCCAAGAGTTGATTCACTTGGTCTCACATCTGTAGCTATTTCCTCTCCTACAATTTTAGATGTATGCCTTAGTTTAACTTACCCATCAAACATTGCCTATATATTCTACCTATTAACCCTCACCCCTACCTTAACCTATCTACCTAGCATTAATAAAATCTTATCTAAACCATGTTTTATCTTAGGACCTATCCTACCTTACCTCCTTTACATAACTCATACCATTCACCCATTCCTAACCCTTACCTTATATATCCCATTCCATTCACAACTCCTACCTTCAAACATACCTAAATTAACCTTTAAACCTTATAACCAACCTTATGCTCAAATATTGATGGTTGAGTAGTGACCAATGATGGTTACTTCAAGAATCATAAATGATCAACCCTTGATTTGTAATAGTTCAATGTTGGACCACTAGTGGTTCACACACTAACCATCGAAATGTCACCTATGGACCATTGATGGTCACTATGTGGTGATTGATGATAACCTAAAGCTAGGTCTAACTCACCCAACCCCAATAACAATCAACAAAACACTTGAACTCTACCTAAACCTCTATAATGCTCCCCTACCTTAACTACCTCAACCCATTTCACCCCCATTCTATAAATTTCATACTAAAACTAAAATCCCAAAATTTTTAACACCTAACTAAGCCACATAATAAAATAATTCAAAATCACAACAAAAACTATAAATCTAAGGCACCCCCTACCTTGTTGTATGTCCTCCATCATGGCGGAGCCTTCAAAACCACCACCATCACTCAACCCCAGGATTTATCCCTACCTTATTGAATTTTGGTTGGCTCTCAAATATAATTTAGCCCACCTCAATCAACCTTCACCTCTTTAGTGAAATCTCAATCAAACACTACCCAACTCACTCAACTAGCACAAAACAAATCATCATTATTTTCACACAAGTTGAAAATGGGAAGTGTTTTAGGTCTTTTTGTTAATTAGCAAATAAAACCCACTTTTTACCTTTTAGTATCACCCTTTTAGGGTTTCCATTTGATCATCGATGGTCACTAGGTGATCACTGATGGTCAATCCTGATCATCAATGATTTACCCTCTAAGGGGTTGCCATCCTAATCAATACTTTTCCAAATAACCACCTCATCATAACCATTCACCAATTAGAGAGCAACTCCTTCTATACCAACCGACCAAAAAAATATCATCATCTTGGTTATCTTGGCCCACCATTTTCACTTTTTGTGATAACCTTACCTTTTTCACTTTAACTACATCGATTACCTTTCCATATTTGATGAACTTGCACTAGTTTTATGTACCAACCATTTAGGTGCCTCAGAGCATGACCCTTGTGATCCTAACACCTATGATCATTTTGTCTTATTAGGATCAAATCCTACCTCTAATACCTATGAATACATCAACCTCGCCTAGGAAACTTTAGTTTATATGAGTTACCCATATCAACTATACCTAATGTTATGGCCTAATTACCCTATCACTTGTCCTTCTAGTCAAACCTTATTTAAATACCTACCTCAACTATGGTAGTATAGTCTATGCATGATCTATGATATACAATTTAGTCATATTATTTGCACTTTTTCACATTTAAATACCCAACAAACCAACCTTGACACCCACCTTATGACCCTCTTATCCAATTATACAACCTAAACCTGACTCTATTTCACCTCATCAATTTTTGATTTGAGGGGGAACACCTCCTCCCATATTTTGGGCATCCAACCTTCTACTAGCTGTCCATGTTTGTTTTTCACCTTTTTTATACAAACTACATAATAAAGAGGGGGAAAATGTAGACACTCAAAAATTACACAATGTGTTTTTAATCATCAAAGCACCACATGACTGCCTTTTATTACCTTGGACCATTTCCTAACTTTTTAACCACCAAGCATTAGTGAAAATGACTAATCTTATCCATTTTGAATATCTCACTAACTATAAATAGTCAATCCTCAACCATTTATAGTTAACCCTAACTATTGATGGTTATTTAAACTCTTGTGTGATTAAAGGAATCAACTATAGTTCAACTACAACTAACTCATTGATTACCAATTATCTAATTTTAGTCCGATGTTATCATGATCAATAAATGATTAGATTGTTTTATAAACCATTTGTTAAATTCTATTATTTAAACCTCCCTTTCCTTTATATTAAGATAAGAAAAGAAGGTTGAAATCAAGATAATGATCAATCATGTAGGTAAACGAGGTTCTGACTCCCAGGCAAGTCGAAAAGCTAAGTATCTATTTTTTTTTAATCAAAATTTAGTAATTATCTCTATTTATTTCATTGCTAGTTTCATTCCTCTTTATTTCCCTCTCATCCCATTTTCTTATGTTGTAGTTATACAACTCCATAAATTTTACTTCCTACCTGAAGACCTAATCCCTAAACTAGATACTCCAAGTATCATTTCCCATCTCATGACCAAAATTTACCCCAAACACCACACCCCTAACCTCTCTATAACTCTCCTCAATAGATTTCACTTCCCAAACTAGATCCCATAGTAACTACCGATGGTCTTACCTAACCACTGATGGAATTCCTTAACCACTGATGGTTAATAACTGTTGATGGTCATACCTAGACCACTAACTATCACTATGTGTCAATTTTCATAAAAATAAGTTAATTTAACCAATCTATTTATACCCAAATCCCACTTTTTGAGTTTATGTTTTATCATATAAATTCAACTTATTTTTTGAATCAATTTTGAGTAATTTAGCATTAGTATTTAGTCATTTATTTCTATTTTTAATCAAAATCAGTTGATTCTTTTCAAACATTTCTTATTTTAGTTTTAGTACCATCTATTCTTTCATGCAATCACCTTTTTTCAACATATCATAACTTAAGTTTTTTATAAGTGTGGATTGATAGCCTCCAAGGAAGCTTGTGCTAGCTCATGATGGGTAGTCCACCCTACTATCTCACTAATCAATCATTCCCTTATAATGTTTTCTTATCTATAGGTCATCCTCCCTAGATAAAGAGGAGTATCCATAATCATTTGGATTCACACATGTGCAACACATCAGGTTCTACTAACCTCACCCTTCTTTTAAGTTTTACAACTTTATTTTTAAAAAAATAAAGCAAAATTTTAGTGAAATACCTAGTGTTATAATAAACATGAGGGTTGATGTTTTATAATATGTGATATATTATTCTCATCTTTATATAATTTTAAATTTTAACATTAGGTTTAGACTATAAGGTTTCCTTATATAGTATTTTTGGATACATCATATGAAATTTTTATGTGGTTTATATTGAGGGGAAAATCCTTATCCACCTAACCTCAAACCTAGGAATCTATTAGGAGGACCATGGTACTTAACCAAGGTTAATAGATTGCTAAATTATCCTATCAAGAAGATGTATACCACATATAAAGTTTAAAGTTTATTAGTGTTTACTCACACACTGATACACCCCAAACTGTATACTCTTTATTTCTGACATGTTCTCTTATAAAATATTTTAATGGTGAACAAATATTTGTTAATAGCCATATAATAGGGTGTTGTCTGTAATCATACTAGTGCATGATCAAATAATATGTTGTTTTGTATCATGAAATTGTGTAGTGGGTCGTGAACATTATCTTATTCACCCTTTGTAAATCAATTACAATTTTTTATGGGGTTGTTCCACTTGGATATATAATACCCATGTTATTATATTCCTTTCATGTAATATCCTTATTATATCCTTAATACAACACCTTTTTTACCATTTATATATCACTAGATTTACTTTTGGATCTAGTTAGATTCATAGCCATTTTATTAGGCATAGGATTTAGAATCATATTCCCTTGTTATTAAGTGTTGATTACACTTTTATATATCTACATCAACCATTATAACTATCATTATATCATCCAAGTATACATAAGCTTTATTATTATGACTCTTATTGGTCTCCCAGTCTATAAAGAGAGAGTGGATTGTTATTGCTCATCCTAACCCATGTATACATTTTGGAGAGAATGATGTAAAATATATAACACCATTGGTTTTATTTTACTCACATTTATATATTTCAATTATTAAATCCTCTATTTTGACATATATCTCTTATCAAATGCTTTTCTTTTCCAAAGATTTATAAAAGTTTATCATTTTGAAATGATTTCTCCTCTTAGGATTTTTATAGCAAGCCTCAATCCATTTTTATTTTGCATGGAGAACCAATTTATACCTTACATTACCAAAATTTAATTAAAATACTCATGGTGTAATTATTATACTTGTATATACTAGAATTCAAACATTAGGTGCTTGAAAATATTCATTATTGACATCCTTACCATGCTTCGTCTATTCATCATTTTGGTAGCTTAAAATATATAATGAGATTATTAAATGTATTTCAAACACTAAAAATATCATAAAAACATACCTATTACATCCCTATTCATCCTTATTAATTCTACAAGTTCTTATTAGACTTGTTTTTTAGTAGAGGTTCTTGGAAGACCCATCAGAACATGCTAATTTATGTTTATGTGTAAAGTAGTGAACATACACAAAACATAGTCGTAGTTTCATAACAAACAAAGTTTTCATTCAGTTCAAATTTATGTAGTTACCCATGAAATTCAAATTAAGGTGAACAAAACATTCATTAGTATTAAATGATTAAATATAACTGAACAAAATAGGGAATCGACTTTACATAGAACAAGGATGAAATACATTTAGGAAAGCCATTATCAAATATCTATATTAATCTCTATCTCTTTAAAACTCCTTTCCATTATAATTGATCACAATTTATAGGCTTTTCATATACATTGTTGCTTCACATTCCATCTTTTTGATTCTAACATGAATGAGTCTTTTTGTATTCCATATATTTTTGGAATACATATATAGGCCAAATGTATACAAAAAAATATGTTACACAAGCACATATCCATCATACACTTTTCATGGATATACACTATATTATTTAAATTTTATTCTACTATCAACACTTTCCCATACTTAAATAGTTATCTTGTCTTGAGACAAAGTCACAGTAAATGTGTCTTGTACTAAAGATGATAAAATTATTGGTGATGAGGAATTGGTCTAAAATCATTACTTGCAATAAGCAATTGAAGGGTTTTTTATCAATTTTTATCTCTTGCACACTAATTAGCTTCCCTTTTAGGGTTTCAATTAATTAGTGTATTAATCTACTTAACTTCTAGGTTTTCAATAGATTAGGATAACCATGAGTCCACCATTTATGGGTTTTCAACCAACCTAGCCCCACTCCTAATGATTAATGCCTTTTTTACTCAAAATATTCATCAAAATTTCAAAACTATAATGTGTATAGTACCGACATAGAAGGTGGAGGCATAGGCTATAATGTTGTAACTGATGGAGATTATGAAGATGATGTTTATTGAGCTATTGATAAAGAATTCACAACTAAAAAATTTGGTGATAGAGGCATTTTCTATAGTCTAATGTTTTAGTTGATTACTTGTGTAAATATTTTTTTCCTAAAACTCCTAATGGTTTTGTGTTAGTGGGATGAATTGTGGCTCCTGAATGAATTTTTAGATGGAGCTATTGAAATGGGATGAGTCTAACTTAAACAATTTCTAATCAGTGATAATTTATCACACCATAGCGATCATTATGTGCAATGGGAATTGACACCCATTAATAATATGAATATCATAATCTTATATGATGGTGAGGATTTCCATATCATGGGACATGTTCTACTAGATTTATTGTGCTAACTCTTCCAATTTATCTACATGCCTCTGCATCTGAATCATAGAAAATATATTGAATAAAATCTCATTTTTCATGTTTTTAGTGTGTACATGACATAATCACTTAATTCAAGTGACTTATTTAGTGTGATGTCCAATGTGTCATAGGTAGGATATTGATTCCCCATTGTTACTTTGGCTTTGTCAGCCTTGTTGAAATCTAGTTTAGCCTCACTCCATTTGGTGTTCAACTATTGTTTCTAGTAGATAATGCCTCAATATATGTGTTGATATTGGAGTGCACAAATATCCAAGACTTATATTATTTGAAGATTTCAAAAATAGCTTCTACTTTTGCCTTGAGATTTTAACCTTGTGTGTGAAGTTGTTGTAGCTTTTGCATAGTGAGCCAATATTTTGTTAGTTTAGACAAGAAGGCTATGAATTAATTTTCCTCAAATATTTCTTGGTCACTAAGGACTTGAGTTACTAAGGTAGGTTATGTGTCACTGATTAGTTAATAAGATTTGGTGAGATAGAGATGTAGGTATGTGTTTTTCTCCCTTAGTTATGATTCCTCTTACTATGACATAAAATCATTTGGAGTGATAGAATCCTACAATGTTACCACTCCCACAATTTTATTTGGCATGGGTAAATAAGAAACATCAATGTATTCTTCTATTGATAGAATACAAAATTTAATTAAATTATCATTATAATTTTGATCATTAAAAACATAAGCCATAGTAATTATTTTTATAAGAATTATACTACTTGTTATAACCACACACAAATTATTCTAGATTATTGGACAATAAAAAAAAACTACCCCTATGAGAAATACACTATAAACAACAACCCACAATTTATGGGATAAGTATGTCAATTAGGCTAGGATAAATAAGCTAGGCTAGTAAATTAAAATAACACAATTTTATTTTTAATCCCCATATGGTGAATTAATAATTTATTTTAAAAAATTAATTGAACATTGTGGAAAATGAGAAGTAAAATCCATATAAATTGGAGGTGTCTTATTTATCTGTGCCATTGGAAGAGAGAATGTTGTCCACTAAGCTAATGGTGTAGGTAAATCCCATAACCATTGACTGGAGTACTGTGGATTGTGTTGAGATGACTCCTATTTTAGTTACCCTTGAGTGGACCCTAATCCTTATGATGTGTAATATGGATACTTCACCTAACCTACCACCACCTTATTAGTGGACCTTACTATCTAATTCATTGTGACATCTTCCTATCTTTTATATTTTGTCTCTACCTTTGCTTTGGTAGCTACCTCTACCTAGTATTTAGCCACTTTGTATTGTGTATACTTATTTAATATCCCAAAGTGGTAAATTTTATAAAAACACTCTACAACCATAAAATCCATACTTAAATTTATGGAAATAGTCTCAAACTAAACTATTGCTTTGATACCACTTTAATATCTTAAACTGGGATATTTTCTAAAAAAAACTCTAAAACCATAAAATCCAAACTCATACCTATGGAAATAGTTTCAAACTAAACTTTTTATCTAACACCACTAAAATATACTTGAATGAGATATTTGATAAAAACAAACTTTTACTATAAACCATTTTCCAAATGAACCTATAACACTAGAAAATCTCTGATACCACTATAATATTCTTGAATGGGATATTTGATAAAAATAGAATTTTACATTAAAAAACTTTAAAAGTGAACCTATGAAACTAGAAATTCTATGATACCACTAAAATATACTAAAGTGGGATATTTTCTAAAACACTCTAAAACTTTAAAATCCAAACTCAACTCTTATACTAAATTTTGAAAATAAACTCAAGCTATAAACTCCCAACACTTAACACTTATGATAAGGAATCAAATATGAATTTATTTCCCCAAATAACACACTTATATTGACATGTAAATACTCTCATTAATAATAAATAATGCAACTTTAACACCATATAGTTTCATGAAATAAAACACTACCAAACATAGCCTATATCGTTAATTGTTGATTACAATACTTATGATCAAAAAATAAACATGACAACTAATAAAGCATTAGGTAACATAAATAAAAGATTAATAATATATTAAACAACACATATAACTTGAATATAACAACTGCTTACAATAAATTATAGCATAAATTTGAAATCTACTCTAGTGAAGATCCAATTTTGGTCTCTAAATGCAACCACCATGACCAACTAGGGAGGAATATTTCACCGCTAAAACCAATTATCTTGAGAGGGTTTATGTCCTATAATATTATTCACACTCCAAGGTATTTCTTACTTAAGAGATAAATAAGATGAACACAAGTTCAAGATTACAAATTAGGGGGATTATGATTATCCAAGATGAATGACCAAGGGAAGAGAGCTATTTATTTATAGATTTTACAATGAAGAAGGGAAAGAGAGAATAAGAATGAGGAGAGAGAGAATGTTATACCACATTTATACATGGGTAAAAATATCTAATATTGGGAAATTGACCCCATGTTCAAGGGTCAAGAGAGAAACTTCTTATTTCCACCATTTTTTATATCACTCCAAAATATCCTCCTCATTCAAACATGTGAGCAATAGTTATATCCTTGTCCCCTTGTGAGAATGGACAAAAGTGTATCACATGATCACTCGTCTTGGCTTGGTCTTCCACTTCCCATGTGACACCAAAAATGATTCCCCACATTCACACAAGTGAGCATAAATTAATAATAATAGTTTTTAATTTACTCCCCATGTGCACATAAGATCCAAGAGAGGCTCTAATCAACTTTTGACCAAGTGGTAGACAAGAAAACCATGGAGCCACCCATAAATTAATCCCATTTCTCACATACATGATTCACATCACATGTGACTCACTAAAGATAAAAACACTTTTCTAATAGTTAAGTGGGATGCCCCACCTTCACGTACATGCACTTAACCCATGTGGGATCCCTCATGGGCCATGCCACCTCATCCACAAGCCACCTCGCTCAATATATCATTAGCTATGTCACTTGCTATGTCACCATAAATAGTGACATGTGAATAGTGATCAATGAATAGTACCTTATGAATAGTGACTTAACATACAACTATTCCCTTACAACAACCAAATTAGCCTATGGGAATAAAATAAGTTATCGGTATTCTTTAAATGTCACATTTGGAAAAAGGGGACATTATAACTTATGCATTTATACCTCCTAATTTTTCATGAAATCTTTCCTTTTCTCATGTTCTACATTTTTTGTTGCATCAATTTTGGCTTTCTATTTCTACACTACCTATGTTTGTTTATATTATTTACTTTTCTCCTTCCTCATAGAGGATTCATCTTACTTCTTCTAATATTCCTATTTATTATTCCTCTTATCATCATCCTCAACAACCATGTGTGCCATTTATTCCTTACTCTTCATAGTTTCTTCTTTATTTTCCTCTTTTATAGCCCTTTTCATAGCTTCTATTTGAGCCTTCTTCTCAAGTTGATCTTTTGTATATTTTTATTGCTCTTTGATGTATTTTTGTATGGTTGGTTTATTAGGTTTTGATTAGGAAGTATCTTGTGGATCTTGCATATGAGTTAAATAATCAGGAGATGAAAGTGACTCTAAAGTAAAATAAGAATATGTTATGTGTTGATGATTTTAGTCTGGATAGAGGTAATAGAGTTGTCTTCATTAGATTTTAATCCTAGACCATATCTTGGGGATATTATTCTATAGTTTGATCCTCTTAAAGCTAAAACTCCTCAACTAGACATGGTTCAACAAAGGAATCCATATGATCTATAATAGTTATTGATAATTGTGGTGTAGTATGGGTCCTTGGATTGCATATCAATGGTTATTATGGGATTACTTCTTATTAAGTATTTTTTACCCCTAAATATCTTTTACTTAGTGATACCTAAAAACTAGTATCCATCATGTGTGTCAATTCTCACTCTTTTGCCAATTTATCTAAAATTATGGATGCATGGTATTAGACTTTACACTAGAAGGATCTACAGAACATTATTGCATGTTTAAAAAGTGTGGACTACTTTACAAAATAAAAAATCTTTTTCTTCTTATCCATCATATACCTCTATGCTTATGTCTTCAACCATTTATTTCCTCTATGATTCCTAGCTGAGTCATATCATATTCTATAGTGATATATGGGACATTCTTATCAAAAGTCCAAGATTTAGTACTTGAGGTATTCTTCATTGGTGGAGGTGTTGATTCTCTAAGCATTGGTTCCTTCCTCTCCTTTGAAACTATCCATTATGGAGATGATTTTGTTTTTGGTGGTGTCTTTTCCTCCACTTGTAGTTTTGATACTCATTGTTGAGTTGATGGTTGTTGTGCTTTTTGATGTGTGTATCATAGTAGTGTAATGGAGTGAACATCCAAATAATTTTGTCAAAAATTATTCATGTGCATCTGACATTATGATGAAAAATGGAAAGGTATTCATTATTACCTTCATAAGCTCATTCACTCTAATTTAGATATCATTTTGGAGCTTAGTGACTACAATGTGTTTCCCTAAATACTACATGATATCTATATGTACCAATGGTGTGGAAGGATGAGATATGAAATTTCACCCACCAGATATTGAATCTACTATTTTTTCATAGTATTAACTTATTTTGGTCTATGAGATGTTAGAAAATGTATTCATATGACATAAATACACATCTAAATTGATTGTACCATCTAGAGACTTCCACTACATAAAGTAGAGGAGTAATGTCATGAACTAGTATTAGAACACCTATGATGTTCTAATGATGAACTTATAAATATTGGTGATAAGATTAGAGAATAAAAAATAGCTAATTGTATTCCTCATTTAGCTAGATCATTTAGTATGAAATATTGATGACCCCTTTTGTTTACTATCTCATAATTTTGGTGGCCTCCCAATGTGTTTTGTGATTTATTCTAAGAGAATGCACATCAAAATATCATCCATAGAGTTGATAGGAATCCACTAAATGTCTTATATTTTACTTCAAATTTAAATGAATGGGAGTGTAGATACTAATATATAATTTATGTTGTACCATCATCTTGTGCACTTGGATAATATCCATTATTGTTATACCTTTTAGTTATAGACTTGACTATTACTGAAAGGCTCATGTTCATTATCTCTTTGTGATTAAATTGACTGTCTATTAGTTTGACCATAATTAATTTGTTGACCATTCATTACATACTATGAAAAAATATCTAAATTTGATAATTATCCTTCACTACCAATTTTAGACTTGTTATAGATGACATTTATGAGATATATATCACCTCAGTATTGTACACTAGGTAAACTCAGATGTTGGTTATTTCCCTTAGTTTTAGGCCTTTTCCACTTCCATAACTCTCACATCTAATATCTCTTGTGCCCTTTTGATTATCTCTTAGTATAAACATTATTATGGTGATTACCCAAGACTTATATCATTACAAGAATTATTAAAACATGTTTATCTTATGCCTTTATAAGTTATGAGTCTATACCTATTTTCCTATTCCTTAGACACTTGTGTTCTAGATAGACACCTCCATCGATGAAAGTGCCCTATTATGACACAAGTGTGCAATGACCTAAAGTCATATAGTTTGAATATGAAATGTATCCTAATGATTGTCCTAAGTGTTATTATGTGATATATTCTCCAAAGGGATTAGAACAAATATAATATCAACCCTTAGTCATTCAATACCTAGACCAAACCTAGGTTCATACCAAAGATCATTCAAAGAACATTAAATTGAGCAAAGCTTCCCTATTTTCTCCTATTTCCATATCAATCATAGGGATAAAACATATATGACTCTATATTAATAAAGGAAAAAACTAATATCTATGTTTTACAATTTACAATTTAAGTCATTATTGTACTCGATTATCACATATTGCATGATTCACACATAAGACAACACATACAATAGAACTAGATAAGTCAAAGGCCCTCTTCAAATTAATGTAGGAAACACTCATTGACATAAGGATATTTAGGGTAGTTAAACACTATGTGTATACACACAATATATTTTAACTTTACTACTTACTAACACTTTCTCTCTTGTAAGAACTTGTCAGGTTTCAATCTCCTTGAGTGCATGAGTTAATGGGTTCACTAGGAAAGGGCTAGGTAAACCATTGGTTCTTTGCAATTATTTTTTGTTTTGTGTCATCCCTATAAGTAGTATAAATTATGTAGAGTATCTATCCATTTCCATCCTATAATGCCTCCTTGAAATCCTATAATACTGAAATATGGCTAAGTTTGAAATCTTAAAAATTTAAAATATGGCCAAGTCTAAAATCCAATAGGACCCTCTAGAATCTAGAATTTGAATTATAGCTCCTAGAGGTCTGAAACCAATCTCAAACATCCTAAAAGTATAAATATAAAATATAACTTTTAGTATAAGAAACTATATGTCAAAATGTCAACACATACTTAAATATTTATTTTCAAGATCTTAGAGTACAATTGATTACTTTTATATAAGCAACTAAACATAGAATTGAAACCAGAAGTAATAAGTAACTAGAAATCAAAAACAACAAATAATAGGAGATACAAGAAACAACCAATCTTGTATTAAACTCTTCTAGAAGGAAATACAATGAATAAATCTCTCTCTCCTCACACCTCTCAGATGTACAGTAATTCTCCCTCAAGAGTTCTCTCTCTCTCTCTTTATCTTTGACAATCAACTCAATTACTGAATTGTTGTACATGCTATGAGGATCTAACCCTACTATATAGTATACTACAACACTACGGTTTCATGGGCCATGCATTCACCACCATTAGATCCACCTCTTAAATCAAAGGTTCAAATCTATTTGGCTAAAAATAGTTCAACTAAAAATAGAAAAGCTAGAAATGCACAAAAGATCGATGTTGGTCGATGTCGGTCTGAAGATGACTGATGTCAGTCAACCCCTAACTGATGTCGGTCGACCCCTAATTGATGTCAGTTGGTCCTAACTGATGTCAGTTACTGTGTAAGCCTAGTAACCTCCACATTAGCTCATTAGTGAATCTTTTAGCTCCACAACTCAACAATCTCCCACTTGGAGATAAACAGCTGCACCTATACCTGTATAGCAACATCCTCTAAACATCTCTAGCTTTTTTCTCCCTCTTCAAGTTCAATCTTGAAGACCAAAAAAATTTGAATGAAGATTCAACTTCTCCTTTGTTATCAGATTTGTTAACATATCAGCAAGGTTCTTATCCGTATGGATCTTTTCCAGCTTCAACTATCCATCCTCCAATACCTATTTAATGAAGTGCTACCTAAGCTATTTATGTTTGGTTCTTGAATGAAAGGCTGAATTCTTTTCCAAATGAATTACACTTTGACTATCACTATACAATCTACAACTCTCTTTCTCCTTTCCCAAATCTTCCATGAACTGAGTCATCCAAATCATTTCCTTGCTCGCCTCTGTGACTGCAATGTATTCTACCTCTGTAGTAGACAAGGCAACGACCTTCTACAACTTTGAAATCTAGCTAACCACCATTCCACCAACAGTGAACACATATCCTATGGTGCTTCTCCTACCATCCAAGTAACCTGCCATATCTAAATCTACATACCCATGTAGAGAAGTGTTTGACCCTCCATAGCATAAATGCCTACTGCTGGTCCCTCTCAGATATCTAAGAATCCACTGAACTGCTTTCCAGTGTTCCTTTCTTGGATTGGCCATAAAATTGCTGACAAACTTGGGCAATATCAGGTCTAGTATATACCATTGCATACATCAAGCTCCCAACTGCTAAAGCATATGTAACTCTACTCATGTACTTAACCTCATCGTGTGATTTAGGACACTATTCTTTGCTCAACTTGAAGTGTCTAGCCATAGGTGTGCTTACCAATTTTACATCCTGCATATTGAACCTCTCTAACATCTTATTCACATAATCCTCTTGAGACAAAATCAACTATGATTTTTCTTGTCTCTCTAATACTCATGCCAAGGATTTTCTTTGTTGCTCCTAAATCCTTCATGGCAAATGTGTGAGCTAATTTTACCTTAAGCTCAATAATTTCTTGCATGTGTGAACCTGCAACAAGAATATCATCTACATACAGTAATAAGATAATATAACTACCATTATCTAGTCTGTTAAAATAAACACAATGGTCAGATTGACATTTACTAAAGCCATTCTCTGTCATAAACTTGTCAAACCTCAAATACCATTGTCTTGGAGCTTGCTTAAGACCATATAAGCTTTTCTTCAACCTGGCCTTATGTCTTATTTGTCCATTCTCTCCTTCCTTTAACCTGTATACCCATTTGTTTGTTAGTGCTTTCTTTCTGGCTGGCAACTCAATCAAATCCCATGTATGGTTCTCTTCCAAGGAATCAATTTCCTCATTCATGCCATGCTCCCACTATTTCTTGTATTTTACCTACATTTCCTCATAAAAACTTTCTAGTTCTCCACCATCAGTGAGCAATAAGTAGTATAAAGAAGGGGAATAACAAATTAGAGGTCTATTTACCCTTTCAGACCTCCTTATGGGCATTTGAGATACATTTACAGCTTGTTGTCCGCCCAAATTTTCTTCTGACAGTGACCGATCCTAGTCATCTTTTATTGATGTCGGTCTGCACCCGACTGAAGTCAATTCCTCTTGATCGATGCCAATTTCCACCTGACCAATGTCAGTCTCCACTTGACTGACATTGGTTTCCACTTGACCGACGTCAGTCTTTGTGTTTTTTTGTGAGTGATGATTTTTATCCATGAGCTCATTTTGGATCATAACCTCTTCCAAATCAAGATTATAATTTTGTTAGTTTCTAAATTCCACAACTAGAATCTAAAATCTCCAAAACCATAACCAATGAAAGTGCACTGCATATATTTAGCATTCAGCTTCTTTCTATTTTCTTTATCAATGTACACAAAAGCTTTAGAACCAAAAACTCTAAAAAATGAAAGATCTACCTTTTTACCTATCCAAGCCTCTTCTAGAATTCCACCATCTAGTGTAGTAGAAGGTCCTTTGTTAATCAGGTAAACCACAGTATTTATAGCTTTTACCCAAAACTATAAGGGTAAACCAACATGCAACCTCATACTCCGTGCACACTCCATTATTGTTCTATTCATCCTTTCAGCAACTCCATTTTTTTGAGGTGTCCTTGGAACCATCTTTTCCCTATCTATTCCACTCATAGAATAGTAACTATTGAATTTATTACTGCAATAATCACCACCATTGTCAGATCTAAGGCACTTCAATCTCAAACCTATTTCATTCTCAACCAAAGCTTTCCATTTCTTAAATGTGTCAAAAACATCAGATTTCCTCTTTATGCAATAAACCCATACCTTTCTTGTAGCATCATCAATGAAAGAAACATAATACTGTGATCCTCCAATAGAAGCTACCTGAGCTGGTCCCCACACATCTGTGTGAACAAGCTCCAACTTGTGCTTCTTCTTTGTTGACCCAGTTTTGAGAAACCTCACTTTCTTCTATTTCCCAAAAGTATAATGCTCACAGAAATCTAGATCTATGCTTTTCAAATCTAAAATCTTACCTTTTGACTTAAGAACATTCAATCCCTTCTCACTCATGTGACAAAGCCTACAATGCCACAACTTTACATCCACATCTGAAGTAGATAAAATAGAAGGAGAATAATCAGTAATACAAGTAGATAGATAAAGTGTACCTACTCTCTTACCTTTTGCTAATACAAGTGCACCCTTGGAAACTTTCCAAGATTCAGCTGTGAGAGTTATTGTGCAACCCTCATCACCCAACTTTCCTATAGAAATCATATTCCTCTTCAAGATGGGTACATGCATGACATCCTTCAACACCCATGTGTTGCCATTCTGCAATTTCAGCTGCACTTTTCCTTTGCCAACAATTTTACAAGGCTCATCATCCCCTAATAAACTTTTCCAAAATCTCCATGGACATAATCATTGAAAATTCTCTATTTGGGGTTGTATGGAAAGAGGCACCAAAATATAAAACCCATGATTCTATTTTATTATCCAAAGAAAATGTAGGAGCATCTTATGCAACAATACCTACAATTTTTGCTTCTTTATTACCTTCATGCTGCTTTTCTTTATTATCCTTCCACCAACAATCTTTCTTTACATGCCCTTTCTTTCCACAATTCTAGCAGGTTATTCTTCCATTTCTGGATTTGGTTCTACTTCCCATCTTTGACCTTGATTTCCCTTGCTTTCCCTTCTCTCTTTGCCTTCCCCTGCTTTCAACACTTAAAGCATTACCTGATGTTTCCCCTATGCTTTTCTTGTGAATTTATTCATTCAAGATTACACTAACAACATCATCAACTTTCAAGATATTTGAATTAGATGTAGTATTACTAATTTCCATTACCAAACTATGCCAAATTTTAGGTAAAGAGCATAAGATTAAGAGAGCCTTAATTTCATCATCAAAAACTATTTTGACTAAATTTAACTGATTTAATATTGTATGGAAATCATTAAGATGACTAGATACATATCCACCTTCTTGCATTTGCAAATTAAATAATTTCTTCATAAGATATACCTTATTCAAAGCTGAGGGTTTTTCATATAAATTTGCCAAAGTATCCATTAACTCTACCGTTGTCTTTGCCTGTGATAAGTTGGAAAACATAGAAGCTGCCAGGCTCAACCTTATAGATCTAAGAGCCTTTCTATCAAGAACATTCCATTCTTCATCTTGCATATCTATGGGCTTCCTTGAAACCCCACCCAATGGTAAATATAGATCTTTCTAATACAGATAATCTTCAATCTGCATCTTCCATAATTGATAATTCTTGCCATTAAATTTCTCCATTCTTAGTTTACTTTCTTTTACCATTGCTTTGCTCTCACTCAATCAAAAACCCCTGTGAGTGAATTCTGTAATCAACAAACACTAACACACTTTGATACCACTTGTTAGGATCTTAGAGTATAATTGATTACTTTTGTATAAGAAAGTAAACACAGAATTGAAACTAGAAGTAATAAGTAACTAGAAATCAAAAATAGTAAATAATAGGAGATACAAGAAACAACCAATCTTGTATTAAACTCTCTTAGAAGGAAATAAAATGAAAAAATCTCTCTCTCCTCACACCTCTTAGATGTACATTAATTCTCCCTCAAGATTTCTCTCTCTCTCTATATATTTGACAATCAACTCAATTACTGAATTGTTGTACATGTTATGAGGATCTAACCCTACTATATAGTATACTACAACACTAGGGTTTCATGAGCCATGCATTTTCCACTGTTAGATCCACCTCTTAAATCAAAGGCTCAAATCTGTTTGGCTAAAAATAGTTTGACTAAAAATAGAAAATCTTGAAAGGCACAGAAGACCGATGTTGGTCGGTGTTGGTCTGAAGATGACTGATGCCGGCTGACCCCTAACTAATGTCAATCGACCCCTAACCGATGTCGATTGGTCTTGACCGATGTCATTTATTGTGTAAGCCCAACAACCTCCACATTAGCTCATTAGTGAAGCTTTTATCTCCACAACTCAACATTTATTTTATATTTATACTACATATTCTTAGCCCTTGTCTAAGCTAAAAACTCATTTTGACATTTATCAAATAAATTCAACCTGGGACAACCCTATAATTAAAATATATGATCACATAATTGGAATATGTCAGACTCAACTAACTCAATATGAGACCTCACTAATTTTATTAATTAACAATACAATGTTGATTGGGTTAACTCTATCGGTTAAAATTTTGGAAGAGTTTAGGGTTAGATCTAGGTATACATACACATTGTTTTCAACATTTTTTAGAGAGACAAGAAGAAGAACATCATTACTTGTGTATATATTTATCCACCATTATAATTTAAGAGAATTACTTAGGGTTTTAATAATACACTTAGAGATATAAATCATGCTTTGTGGATAAGTCTTTTGAATGGATAGAAGAAGTTGTGTATCCTATATTTGACCTATCTTTATTATCCTTACATACCATAACAACTTATTGAGAATCACCTTAGCCAAGGGAAAGATTGAGGATCAATGGCTTTATCTTTAAAGGTAATTACTCCTAACTCTTGTTCCTCCTTGTTAAACTAGATATATTTGCATTTGTTAACTTATACGCTTCTCTTTACATGCATTAGGATTTTCTCTACATTGAGTTGAGTAGAGATATTCTATGCATGTTTATTTTTATGTTTGTTAACTAACTTTTGTGCCACAAGGTTTGGTGAGAAATAGGTCATATTTTAATTTATTTTGTATTTACTTTGTGAATATAGAAAACATAGGAGTTATCTAGGCTTATTACATGGTGTTGTTGGATTAGGGGCTTTGTAACCCTCTCTAGTGATGTTATTATGGTAAGGGACCCCTTCATTAGGTCTAGTAGATCCATCTTGGTCATGAACCTAATTGTATAAATGATCCATCTTCTCTGATGTAGGATTTATTTATAAATCATCTTCACTTTCCATTATATACATCATGTTCCCACTAACACATTTTTCTCATAGTCACTATGAAGATGAATAACTAGGGTTTCGATCATTTGACAAGGAACGACAACCCATAACCTAGATTTGAATGCACCATAGTAAAGGTGATGATGAATAAAAAATCATAATGGTGGTTTCATCCTATTTAAATAGTTATTATATATTGTAAACCTACATATGTTTCAATCATCTTAGGCTAACATAAGTGTCTAGAACTACAAAGGCATTTAATCCAGAATTTGGTGAGTGTTATTTAATATTCTTCTAGTCTACTTCCTGATTGTTCTATATCCATACCTATATTAGAATCATAAATATATAATTATCTTGTTTTTATTATCATTTGAATATCTATCATAGTTATCCTTTCCACTTTTATCATATATTGGCATAATAAATTAAGTATACATTTTATCAAAATTTTACAATGAATTAGTCTTATATATATATATATATATATATATATATATATATATATATATATATATATATATATATATATATATATATATATATATATATATATATATATATATATATTCACCTTTGTGCTTATTGAATTATATATTATTAACAATATTTACCTATATTATTATCCTTATACAATTTGTGTTTAAAATTTTTGTGAACCCAATATTTTATCTCAAAACCCTAGTTGGCTTAGGGTTTTCTATTTTTTGAAAAAAAACTTTTTGATTTTCCATAAAGAATTTTTTACAAAGAATCATATTTTATTTTCCTAAAATCATGTTTATTATGGATATATATGTTAATTATTTCATGTTTAAATAAATTATGGTGGTTTTTACCTTTTATACCTCATGCATTATTAAATCAATTTGATCTATAAGGGGTTCCATATTTACTTATTGAAAATACACTGCATTTCCATACCCCTTTTCATTCTATTATTTACAATGAGGTTTTAAATATTACTATAAAACACCAAAGGGAGTGCATTAAATAACCTTTCTACTCATGCCATGTTACCACCTAATATAATGATATTACTACTAAAACTTCACTCTTGGACTTGCTCTACCATTCATCCCATTACAAGGATGTCATTTTAGATGCATTGTGTATGACCATATTACCTTACAAAGAGGAACCACCATATGTGGCTTCCATTTTAAATTCCATGAAATAGAGTAATCATAATATATCCTTTGAAAATGAGGATTTACCACATCAACATATTTTTTTAAAAAATGGCCACTCTACAACCAAGTGTGTGTTTGTAATAAAATGATAAAATGAGTTCTTATGGACAATGGTTTATGGCTCAACATTTACAACATATCTTTTCTCTCCTTAATTGACATTAGAACTTTAGATCAAGAACCATATAATATGAACATAATTGTATTTGATGTATTCCATGATAATTATTGGGACATATAACATTGAATATTACTATTGGTCACCTTACAATACCTACTTTGTGCCATGTTATGTCAAATGATTTGAACTACAATATTATTTTAAGAGTCTTGGATACAACAAAGGTATGTAGTTCCATCTAATTTACATGAATTCTTAAAATCCATCATCAAGGATTAATTTACACCTATCCAATAGATACTAATCCATTCAAACATTGTATAATGGTCTAATAAATGTATAATCTTGTCCTATAATCCTATAATCCTTATTTTGGTTCTTGATATTTGCACAAATATGGGTGAAAAGGAAAAGGGTTGGGTAAAAATGAGTAAGGTATAACTCAGCTTATATCTCCTATAAATAATATAAACCATCAAGGCTTGGGTTTTGATATAAAAAAATAGAAGTCACAAGAACAATTCTCATAGTACAACCTATTTTCAAAAGGCCAAAATAGAATGTATGCATACTTCTAAAACTGATCTCAATTTGTTCAAAACTCAGCTACTTGATGAGAATGATTTCCAAAATTTTAATATTGGATGAGTTATTTGATGATTAATAATTATGATAGTACTTTGGGCATTTGAAGATATCCCTTCTTTTTATCATAAGAATATGTTTCCTCATGCTGCATCTACTCATGTTTACAATGATGGGAGTAATAACCAATGTCCAAAATGATGCATCAAACACTATTATTAATACACCATTTATCATAGAGAGAGAATTTCCTAAATGAATAAACAATCAAATATAAATACATAAAAGATAAATGTCCTCAACCAATTCTACTTATTGCAATGATGCAAGATGATGAAGGCAAAGATTATTAGTAGGTCCTTCATGATTTTCCTTAAAAAAAATATTTTATATATTTATATATGCATAAAATTGACCCATTGATGGCCATGAATAATATATTTTTCTATTCAAATGCAAAGTTATTTAAATAAAAGATTCAAAAAATGCATCCTAAAGTGGCGTTATTGGTAAAATTTGAAATTTAAAAACTCCTAAAATTCACAAAATTCATCCTCAGAGCTATTACACATTTTGATTAGGTGTATTAACATTGTACCTATTATAAAACCTAAAGATGGTATCTTTTATTACATTGATTCCCTCGATTTAAACAAGGCTTCTCCAAAAGATGATTTTCCATTACCTAATATCAACATGATTTTGATTCTACAGTTGGATACAAGACATTTTCATTTATGATGTATTTTAAAGATATAATCAACTTAAAATTGACTTTGAAAATAAAGGAAAGACAACATTTACTACACCATATGACACATTTTGTTATACATTCATAACTTTTGGACTCAAAAATGCAGGAGCCACATACCAAAAGGCCATGACTCATATATGTCATGATTTCATTCACAAAATTATTGAGGATTATGTTAATGATTTACTTGAAAAATATAAACATCACCAAGACCATGATTACTCATTTATGACAAATATTTGAATTTTTTTTAAAGTTTAATGTTTGATTAAATCTTCCAAAATGTGTTTTTATAGTATCTTTGGGAAAGCTCCTTGGGTATATTATTTATCAGTGAGACATCAAGGTTGATCTAAAAAATCTAAAATATATTATTGAAATGCCACTACCAACCAATCTAAAGTGGTTACAATATTTATAGGGTAGAATTCAAGCTATTTAGTGCTTCATTTCTCAATTAGATGATAAAATAATTCCTTTCATGTGTTTGCTAAATTAGACACAAAATATATATGGGATGATGTTTGTCAACAAATTTTTGATAAAATCAAACAATATTTATCAAATCCATAGTACTCATGCCTCCTATATATATATATATCATTAATTATTCATATCTTGACCACTCATGAGGCCCTTGGGTCCCTATTAACATAATATGATGATGATCACAAAGAGCATGAAATCTATTACATCAGTCACAGGTTGGTCTATTATGATTACAAATATAAAATAATGGAAAACTTATGTTTAGCCTTGGATTTTTTTACAAAAAATCTATGACATTATCTACTTAATAATGAGGTTCATGTTAAAATTAAATAACATCTAGTAAAGTTCCTTATGAACAAAACACACCCAACTAACTACATTTCAAAATGGGTAATGAAACTTCCAAAATTTGATCTTAAATTTGTATCCTAAAAGTTAATAAAAGGTCAAGTTACAGTTGGGAAATTCATTGTAGCTCCCTTACTAGATCCTTTTCCACTCACCAAAGCTTTTTGTGATGAGTTTGAGGCATATATTATATCTTATAATCTATGGTCAATGTTCTTTGATGGATATAGATGTAGAATATGGGAAAGTGTTGACATTGTATTTCTCACCCTCAAGGGTGAATACATGCTTTTTCTCATAAGAACTACCCTTTTCTTGTACCAACAATATAACTGAATATGATTCTTTGATAATAGGGTTATATGTATCACACAAGCTTCATAAAAAGGACATTTAAGTTTTTGGTGATTCTCAATTAGTTTTTAATCAAGTTACCAATCATTAACAAACCAAATAAGAACATATTATGCCATATTAATAAATGTTATAGAGATATTTGATACATTTTATATTGATAGTATTCCCTGTAAAGACAATATCCATACAAAAGCCATGGCAAGTATGGCATCCTTGATGCCTTTTGATATAAATGATGATCACATATACTTTACCAAATGAAAATTATGGGATCTTTACATTTTATTGTGATAAAATGGATGATGTAGCCATTCTTGTTATTACCCGAAGTTATACAAACATAAAATGGTATAATTATATTTATAATTTCCTCTATCGATCTTATATACCAGGATAATTTACACAAAATGATAAGTGAAAAATATAATGTTAAGCACTTCATCATGTTATTATTATAAATGATTTGTTCAAATGAGGTTTTGATAGATAATTAATTGAATGTTTTAAACAAGATGAAGCTACCATTACACTCTTAGAAATGAATGACAAAGCATATGGTTGGCATTTTAATAGATTGACCATGTCCCAAAAACTATTATACTAAGGTTATTATTATCCCACAATGGAACAAGAATGTATTGAACATGAAAAATTATGTTTACAATGTTATAAATATATCAATTTGAATCATGCTCCGTTACTTGAGTTACAAACAATTCTTTCACCATGGCCCTTTTCCTTATGGGGTTTTGAAATTATTAGAAAGATAAATATAGTATCCTTTGGTGGACACAAGTTCATAATAATAGATACATAATATTTTACAAAATGGGTGGAAGTAATTACACTTTAGTTTACCATAGGCAATGACATATGCATGTTTTTTATGACCAATATTATTTCCTATTTTGGCATACTTTTATATATTATTTATGATAATGTATCATCATTTAAAAATAATATGGTACCAATATTTTGTTGTAAATATAAAATTAAACACACCTTTTCCTACACCTTATTATCCACATGGTAATGGATAGGTAGAGGTAAAAAATAAGACTATTGTCATGAAACTTGGTAAGACAGATGAATGATACAATACTTATTGGCACTACAAAATGGTGTATGATTTATGGGCATACTTCACTAGTGTTCTCACACCTACCTATACTACATCTTATTCTTTATTATATGGTACAAAGGTAGGTTTATTGATTGAGATTAATATACCTTCCTTGCATGTTTATCTAAAATACATCATCAAATATAATCAATGTCATGAAAATAAATTTCATAAATTAGAATAACTGAGTGAAAAATGAACATAAGCTACTGAACACTTATGATTTTATCAATATCACATTAACCAAGCATATAACAAATGGGTTCAGCCACATGACTTTGTTTTGGGTGACCTGGTACTAAAATAAAATCAAAATAATACCAATATAGAAAAACAAGAAAGGAAAATTTAAACCAAATTGGTTGGGACCATTTATAGTTACAAAAAATGGGAAATGGCATATACTACCTTGATACACTTGAATTAAAAACTCTAAAAAACCTAATGAATGTCATTAGCTTGTGTAAATATATTACATAAGACTCTTATAATATTCCAAAAATTCCAAAAAATTAAAAAACATTAAAAAACTCAAAAATAATTTTAGCATCTACACATTCTATTTGCTTATTAGCATCTGTGTGTTAACTTTATGTTGATGGATAGCATATAAATTATACATACACATGTGCTTAATTTTTATATTTGAGTGTGATATAATCATACACAAATACATGATCTATGAACTTTTAGATGTTGGGATTTTCCTCTACTCACATCACTAGGATGTTGGGGGCATCTATCTCTATGATTGTGATGCATCCATGTTATATCATTCTATGGTCATTTTACATTACCATTTTTGAGATAATATGTACTTATTCATGAATTTATCCATGCTTATATCTTTATAAATTCACTTGATATGTTATGCAATTGACATTTTTCACTAACACATTTGATTCATGGGCTACTATGATATGTTTATGTCAGTTGCTTATGTTTTCATTTATGTACTTCCTTGAGTGTCTTGTCTTGATGTTATTTTATTTGTTGATCATTTGAATAAGCTCCATTATATGTAACCCTCATGCCTTTGTTTGACTCTTTGACATTTGAATATGTTATTTCTTGTTGTATTGACATTTGAATATGTCATTATTGATTTTTTGGACATTTTACTAATTCTTGTCCATTCGATTATGAAACATGAACATGCCCCTAATTTTTAGTTTCCTTGGACCATTATAATTTTATTTATTTTTTAGTACCCTTGTGTGTGTGATTTATTTCTTGATGAGCTTGTATTGTTACTATAGATATGTTGTCATGCTCTTTATCATGCATCTTAAGCCTTAATGTGATCACATTTTATGCACTTAAATGATACATTTACTTTGACATGTTATTTTATATGTTATATGGTTCATTTATAGTTATATGGTTATATTATCCTTTTAAGGTGAGGTAAATACCACTTTTTATCTTTCCTCACCTCAAAGGTGGGGGGAATATTAGTGGGTGCATTTCATAGAGGCATGTCTTCCATAGATCCATAGTTTTATATTTATTATGGACATGTCATAAAGACTTGGATTACACATGTTCAAAGTCTCAATTTTAGTGAGGTTATGTTTTAGAAACATATTTTACACACTTTGTATTCAACATATAAAAATTATAAAGGTGGCATGTATTGGAAACATGTCCTCCATAATGGAACTTATATTTGTTTTCAATATAATATCATAATGGGGACATTATTTGGAATCATGTTCTCCATAATTACACAATTTCATATTGTCCAAATTACAAAATTATATGATTAAGATACACATTTATGGAAAATTATATACATTGGTACCACTATTATACATAGTTTCATCATGACACATATTTGAGGTGTATATCCTATAAACTATGTATGAAATATTATAAAATCAAATCAGTTTCATTCTCTAAACACTTTCAAGGACTATACCACCCACTTGGATTGAATTATACATACTATATTAAGCCAATCTATTGCATTTGTTATTTCACTTTTTGGTGTGGTTGAGGTGATTAAATCACTCAATCTTGCCAAGTTCTTAGGTTGGACTTTATTGTATCATCTAGCCTCACTAGTTTGATAGTGTGAGTTGACTTGGTTCACTCACACTCACTAGGTTATAATTATGAATGGGTTTCATGATTAAGTTAGTCTCAACTACCAGGTGGCAATCCACCATTTCACCAAGGTTGGGGGTATGGGCCTTGATCTTTCTCTCTCTCTCTCTCTCTCTCTCTCTCTCTATATATATATATATATATATATATATATATATATATATATATATATATATATATATATATATATATATATCCTTAGGTATATGAAATTTATAGATTTATATTTGTCCTAATCTCCATTTTAGTGATTCATACTAATAAATATTTCAAATAAAATTTCAAAAAGGAAAGATGGTTACATTGATACACATGTTTACTCCTCAATATTAACCTCTTTCATTTTAAATACTTTAAATGATTTCAATTTTAGATTATATTCAATTATTATATACTATAACATGCTCTTGTTTATAGGCTAGTCACCAAAAAAGCAGTCAAACTAGACTCAAATAAAATCAAGGTGTGTTATGTACACCCATGCACACATTCATTTCCTTTAGACTACTAATTTCATTAGTAGATTAAATGGGGGAATATAGATTATATTTATTAGATATATAGAACCTAAATATTTTACACTTGTCAAACTTAAACTTGGCTATTTCTCTCATTTTTATACCTTTCCCACTTTTGCAAGTCTCACATCTACTATCTATTCCATTAGTTGGTCACATCTAGTTGGTCACATATTATTTCATCAGTTATTCTATGTTGGATACCTACATCTGATTCCATATTCTTAACCCTATTTACCCATATTATGATCCTTATCCAATTTAGGGCTAAACACCTATATCTATTTTCTAACCTCCTAGACACTTTCATCCTAGATTGATACCTATGTTGATGCAAGTGCCCACGTTTCCTACAAAGTATCCAATGCCCAAAACTCATCCAATTTATAAATGAAATGTATTATAAAGGTCAATCTAAGTAATTTTGTGAAATATATTTCCAAAAAGGATTAGTATATATACATGATCAACCCTCATTCATTCTTCACCTATAAAATATTGGGAACTCACAAGAAAATGTACCAAGAGGCACCCAATCAAACATTTAAGTGAGAAAATTTTCCTTATTCATCCCTATTTACATATTATTCATAGTAGTAGTAATACCATAGGTTTTAAATATTCAAATATTAGTTCATGACTCATATTTTCCAAGTTACAAGTTACAAGTTAGATCACTTCATGTCTTTGATTATCACACATTACATATTTATGCACAAATAATCTAACACATAAGGGATAAATAAATAAGTTTGAGGCTCTCTTTAGAGTATTAGATATGTAGGTAATGCCTATTTATAGAGAGGTCTTTGGGGAAACTCAAAACCATGAGCCCACTAACGCATTTTTACCATTTTCACTTCAAGGGTAAAAAAGTTAGGGTTTGATAATTTTGCAAAGATTGATAATCTATGTGTGTAATCTAAATACATTAGAAGAAAGGTGACAAAAAACATATAAAGTTATAGATGGTCACATATCGATATAGTTAGTATTATGTACTAGACACCTATTGTATAGATATAATCCTATGTTAATGTAACTATCTAGATCTAATGCAAAAGTTTGAAGACATAAAAAGAATATCACCAGAATATGATGACTATTCCAAGATCATCTTCTAATACACTTCCATCCTAGTCCAATTAAAATAATAATGAACACAATAAACCAACAAAGTATCATTGTTCCCTATTTATTTCAATATCTATTAATATTTTTAGTTTATTGGTTTGACCAAAACTTAGTTGTATAAATTTAGAATATTATTTATCCAATTTTTCTATTTAATTGAACTACTCATTAGGTTAGTTAATTTTCCTTATGTAAAACATAATATAATAACCCTTAACCCTATATATAACCACACATATCTAAAATTTAGTGTTAAACATCCTGAGGACCCTTAGCTTTATGTTACAGAAGGGATTTACCAAGAGTAAGAAGTCCTATTGCATGAAACATGGTCATTGGATTATGAATATCATTATATCCTTTGAAATATTGATCACACATTCAATATAGAAGATGATAAGTGTCATAATTAATTCACCCAATTGCCCAAATGTAGGGATATTAAATGAGTCACTATTTTTAGTAAACATGAATAGAAAATTTTAGAGTATAATTGATAAATATGTGTGAAAATTGCACTCTTTTGTATTTTGTATCTATTTTTATATGTATTTGGCACAAGAAAAAAAAAATTAGGGCCTTCAGAATGTGAAGAGTCTTTCATATCTTTGAATCAAAAGGTTGGAATATGAAGCAATAACATTTTTTAAAAGCTCTATATATATCAACTTAGTTGTATATTAAAAGAGTTTTGATGTGATAGAGATTTATATGATGTTATCAATGGTTTCCCTTGTAATATCTTTTTTCTTTGTTCTTATGAACAATGAATTCTCTATTTTTTTTATATCTTATAATCATGTAGAATATGTTGAATGTTTTATAACTATGAAACATGTGTTTCATGCATAAATGTTTCATATTTAACTAAGGAATAACTTGGTTTACTTTGAGTTGATGTTTGTTGTATATTTTTATCACTCTTTGCATAACTATCCTTATAATAACATGTTTTGATGGGTTTTCCAAGAACCTCTACTAACAATGGTATGTTGAGCTTGGATTTTTAAAAATGTTTCAATGCCTACCAAGACAAATATATTTGGAGAGATGGTTTGATGAATAAATTTACAATTTCACAAAGGAAGAAGTAATAAGAATAAGGAGTTTTGGACAAAAATGTTAATCATGAACACATTTATGAAGAAATATATGATATTTTAGGGTGAAAATTACCTAGATTATCAACTAAAAGGTTATCAAGATTGGAATACTATAGTTTTAGATGAGGTAGACAAAATTTATAGCTTGGATAGAATAAATACTAGAAAACTTATGAATTTTAAACACCGAATGGAATCATGTGATATATCACTATACAAAGACTACCCTCAATGAATATATTAATGAATTTGTTATAAAATGATATTTGTATTTTAAATTTTTGCTTGACACGTTTGTGAGAGGCATCTGAGGAAAGTTTCTTGAGTGACTAACTACTCTTATCAAGATGTTAGTTATTGAAAAGGCCATGGTACATATGCTTACCAACATGGATTATTTATTTTAGGTTTTATGGGGATACATACGAAGTAAAAGTGAATGATGAAGCACTAATCATAAGAAATTGAACATAAACCTAGAATATGAAGGATGCAAAGAAACATAACAAGAAGACAATTATGGGATTTGAAGGAGAGTTGTGACAAAAAATAAGGTGGAATAAATAGGATAACCCAATGGTAACTATTAATATGAATAGGAGTATAATAGAGGATGTATAAGAGAGGGGATCCCATAGAGAGGCTACATAAGTTACAAATATTTGATATATTATAGATTATGCAGAGCGAGGAATGGAAGGAACTGAGAAAGAATAGGATAAAGATTATGATAGAGAGGATATGGAATAATGTGAGGAGGAAGAGGAAAGTACATTAGTAGTAGATAATCTAGAGGATAGTGGTAGATCATATTTAAAAATAAGTATATTTGTTGGACCAGGGAAAGAATATTCTCTATTAGAAGTTATGAAAAATAATAAGAAAATCTTAGGTTCAAGATCATAAATCGAAGAAGTTAAAAAAATATATCATTCATCTCATATGCATACATCCTCGAGTCAATTTTATCTTAAATAAATAAAAAGGTGAAGAGGTTGGAACATGAGGAAATTGGTTTAAATTATTTTTTAGATACATATGGTAAACTTAGCACATAAATTAATGAAATAATAGACAAGAAGTTAAAAGAGACTAGATTATATTTCACCACTAGTTATAAGACACCCATAAAATCTAGTTCATAGAAGCTAGTAGTATCAATTATAAGAATGAAAAACATGGTGTTGAATGCATGAATGTTTATTTATTTAACATGACATTATGTGTCTTTGAAACCTAAACAATATTTATTAACATGTGATATGAAATGGTAGGTTAAGGGAGTGACAACTGAGGATGTGAAAAAATGTGAGATCATCAAAGCTTTAATAGCTAGAGCTTTTGAACTCATATATAAAAGGGATGTTAATTCAATAAGTATTCGATAGGTTAAGGCCCTATTAATTTCATAGTTAAAGATGAATAAATGCTCAAGTGATACCATTTAGGATCTTAAAGATATTTAGTAATGAAGTGGAGGATCAGTATGGGAGTATGATTATATATTCTCACATATAATGAACAAAGTAAATTTTATTATGGAAGATAAAGTTAAGGATGCATAGTTTGTGGAGGTACTAGGATCAAGGAATAGGTTTTCCATTATGTAATCACAAGTTTTTACTAAGGCTAATAGATGAGTAGCTACACTATGGGTGGAGCAGATTGAGGATTATGGAGACACTCCATCAACTGGCTTTAAAATTGAGATGAAAATATATTATTTTATTAAAAATATGGATTATCTTCATGAAAAAAAATACAAGTTTGGGATATGGTGTATGGAGTGTGGAGTGTGGTAAATAAAGGAATCGTAGGAATGATTATCTAAAATCACAATAGAGTTTTGAGACATATGTAGATTAGTAGGACATGTGACATCAAAATGTCACTTATTAAAATAGTACATTCAAAAACCACATATCTTGTATTGTAATTCTTGTAAGTCTAAAATCATGAAAAGAAGAGTTGTTATGCTCTACAAGGATTAAAATAAGATATGACAAATAATATCTTGAAAGTCACATCAAAACAAATATCTACCACAAAATAGGGAATTCTAGGATTAGAGGTAGACATGTCTAGCATGATATAAGGTGTTCATGGGTGGATGCCTCTATTATCACAATATAAACCCATGGGTCTACCTGAATGGACACCATCGTATCCATAATATCAATACTAGCCATTATGAAACACTATGATTACTCAACCATAATAGTTAAACTAGGTTCCATCATCTCCTCTACTACATTATGGTAGATATGATGCTCAACAACAAGGGGGATTTGATGGGTAATAGTCACAAGGTTTTGGTTTAAAAAAATTACATGGGGATGAAAAGTGAGACTCCAAGATGAATACTAGGGAGGTTGAATTAATGATAATTAATAATCTCATTAGCCAATTTAGTTCTTTTTGTGTGGAAAATATAATCACTTCATAAGAAACATCCTAACTAATCCTCAAAGGAAAATGTATTGTATATATTGTAGAGTTTCAAGACAACACCATATAGAATATTGTTCCATTTTGGAGAAGTAGAGAATATAAAAACTTGTGTAGAATGTAAACATAATAAATTCACACCCTAAGGAAAATGTGTTCATATAAGCAGTTACAAGGAAACGATATGCAAAACAAGTATTAACTCTTTTATAAATGCCACAAGATCAAAGAATAAAAAAAGGTTCAACTATATAAGTATCCTGACCTTGTAATGGAAAAATTATTGATGTACCAAGTAACTTTGTTATTCATACCATAAAATAATATGCTATGTCTAAGGGTGATGGCATGTCCCCTTTTTAGTTGACATGTTCAGAGTTGATGGTTAGCCTATTATGTGACCTTCATAGGCTGATAGGATGGTTAGAGGGTCTTGATGGAGATTGGCTTGGCTTTGTTTAGCAGAATTTTTCTAGTTGGCTTTCATTTGGGCTCGATCGGACATGTATTGAGGGAGATATTAATATTTGATTGATTTAATCAAATATTAATTATTTAGCATATTTTAATTGAGAAACCCTAATTATTAATTATGAAACCCTAATTAGGGCAAGTACATCCTTTTGGAGGGTATAAGGGTTTCTCATAAGAGGGAGGCAGATTATCCATGAATTGATTATTGATTTTGATATTGAAGAATTCTTCTGTGAAGACTAAGCCAAGGGTTCTAGGATTCCATTTACATTGGAGAACGTCCACTCTTCAGTGTGTGTGATTCAGAGGCTATGAAATATTAGCTGATCTATTGCCAATTTGAGAGATAGCTTCATACAGAAGTTATCATAGAGGTTTACAGGTTTGGGAGATAACTTCACACAAAAGTTATCACAGGGATTTCAGGTATTTATTTCTTTATGTTTTGATTCAATAAATTATACAGATAGAGCTTTTCTGTATTAGAGCCATATATCTTTAGATTAGGGGTCTAACAAATAGGGTGTGATTTATTGGTGGCTGTACGAAGTCCGTACAGATTCACACAGAGATTGACATCGGTAGGCAGAGATCCATAGTGACCGACATCAGCCGATATATCACCGATGTCGACAGATTAACGACCCCAGTCGATCGATGATGGTAGTAAAACTGACGTCAGTGACTGTGTTTTTGACACAGCAGGCTGAGACCTACCAGATTTAGGTTTTATTCCCAGTTTGTAGAATACTCAAGTTTTTAAGACCGTATTTCAATATTCTTTGTATACCTGATAGAGGACCTCTATTGTAAGTATATGACCAAATAAATAAGAAATTATACTATGATTTATTTATCTATTTGAAGATATTTTGCACAAATACAGATAAGCAATTCAATAATATTTAGTTTCAAATTTGAAGGGAAACAAGGGATATTACAGTGGTATCAGAGCTTTTTGTTTCGCTATATTCCCTATTTGAAGGGGATACTACAGTGGTATCAGAGCCAAATTCCTGCCATCTTGTTGGGTAGATCAGAACTAAATTTTGCCATCCTATTGTGTAGATTGGTCATTGAATCAGCTAAGTACCCATGATTACTTCCAGTACTCAAAAATAGTGGGACAAGGATATGGAGAAGCTGAAACAAAGTTTGAAGAGGTTAAATGAATTTTTTTTCAGACCCTACATTTGAAAACAAATTAACACGGTATGTGGCATCCATTGTTAAAGGGTCTAGGAAAAATCTTTGCTTATACTTCAAATATCCATATGATGCCAATCACGATTGTCATTTGAGGCCTAAGGGCAAGGAAAATCATATAATATGGGCATATTGTGAGGATTCAAAATCAAAAGATTTCAAATAGCAGGATAGTTCTAAGGAGTCAGAGGCAGAGGCTTTAGAGCCTAAGGTAGAGGCAATGAAGGTAGCTCACCAAGGTTTTGAGAGACATGTGGATGAGCTTAGTCATGGGGATTTAGACTCTCAGTTAGTTTCAGAGGATGAGGGAGCTGGATATTGTGATGATGAGATAGTTTCAGCAACAGCTTCTTCAGAGTTAGATGAGGATGAGTCCAATGCTGGCATTCAGAGTGTGGAGGTATACTCAGAGGTTAGTATATTGAGTGTTATTAGTGAGTACGTTCCTACAGTTGTTTTTGAGGAGCATGTTGTTGGGGATGACACAGATGTTCAAGATTTGGGAGTACCTGGTCTTGATGAGTCTAGGATACCAGTGGAGTCGAGTCTCTAGATTGATTCTTCTCACACTGATGATAGTGTGGTATAGTTGATCGTGCCACCTTTATAGAGGGATCAGTTATGGGATGGATTGGCACCATCTTTTGTAGATGGAATTGGTAGTTACAAGTTACACAACTTACTGTATCGGCACACCCAGGACAGTTTATCAGAGATTGGATTTGGTGTCAGTGACTCAGGTACCTATGGTTGTCATATCCACGGTGCAGTGGGGTGCGAGTGTCAGTTAGATAGGGACTTGAGTTTTGACAAAGCTGATGTTTTAGTTGGCTTGAGTTCCACACAATGGTTTCTTCTATCAGCATCTACAATTGGCCTTCAGATAATTTTGTTAGTGATGTCAGTTGTTTGGGTTTTGAGTGCAGTTTCTCAGTTGCTTATTTTTATACTTTTGATCCTGTTGATGCTGATGATTTCTTCACAGGGGTTGATTGGTGACATGAGGGACATTACATTACCTTTTCCTTGGGATCCAAGTGGATTGATTGGTTTGTCATTCAATGATTGCTTGAGGGCAAGCAATTTTAGGAGGGGCGGATTGTCATGTCCCCTTTTTAGTTGACATGTTTAGAGTTGATGGTTAGCCTGTTATGCGACCCTCATAGGCTGATAGGATGGTTGGAGGCTCTTGATGGAGATTGGCTTGGCTTCGTTTAGTAGAATTTTTTTAGTTGGCTTTCGTTTGGGTTTGATCAAACATGTATTGAGGGAGATATTAATATTTGATTAATTTAATCAAATATTAATTATTTAGCATATTTTAATTGAGAAACCCTAATTCTTAATTATGAAACCCTAATTAGGGCAAGTACATCCTTTTGGAGGGTATAAGGGTTTCTCATAGGAGGGAGGCATATTATCCATGAATTGATTATTGATTTTGATATTGAAGAATTCTTCTGTGAAGATTGAGCCAAGGGTTCCAGGATTCCATTTACATTGGAGAATGTCCACTCTTCAGTGTGTCCAATTCAGAGGTTGTGAAATATCAACTGATCTATTGCTGATTTGAGAGATAGCTTCATACAGAAGTTATCACAGAGGTTTACATGTTTGGGAGATAACTTCACACAGAACTTATCACAGGGATTTCAGGTTTTTATTTCTTTATGTTTTGATTCAATAAGTTATAAAGATAGAGATTTTCTATATTAGAGCCATATATCTTCAGATCAAGGGTCTAAAAATTAGGGTGTGCTTTATTGGTGGCCATATGAAGTCCATACAGATCCGTACAAATTTGCATAGAGACTGACATTGGTAGGCAGAGATCCACAGTGACCGACATCGGCTGACATATCACCGAAGCTGACAGATTAATGACCCCAGTCGACTGATGATGGCAGTATAACCGATGTTGGCAACTGTGTTTTTGACATAGCAGGCCGAGACCTACCAGATTCAAGTTTTATTCCTAGTTTGTGGAATACTCAGGTTTTTAAGACCGTATTTCAATATTATTTGTATACCTGACAGAGGACCTCTATTGTAAGCATATGAGCAAATAAATAAGAGATTATACTATGATTTATTTATCTATTTGAAGATATTTTACACAAATACAAATAAGCAATTCAATAATATTTAGTTTTCTATTTGAAGGGAAACAGGGGATATTACAGTTGTATCAGAGCTTTTTGTTTTGCTATATTCCCTATTTGAAGGGGATACTACAGTGGTATCAGAGCCAAATTCCTGCCATCCTGTTGGGTAGATCAGAACTAAATTCTTCCATCCTGTTGGGTAGATTGGTCATTGAATTAGCTAAGTACCCATGATTACTTCCAATACACAAAAATAGTGGGACAAGGATATGGAGAAGCTGAAACAAATTTTGAAGAGGTTAAATGAATTTTTTTCAGACCCTACATTTGAAAACAAATTAACACGGTATGTGGCATCCGTTGTTAAAGGGTCCAGGAAAAAGCTTTTCTTATACTTCAAATATCCATATGATGCCAATCACGATTGTCATTTGAGGCCTAAGGGCAAGGCAAATCATATAATATGGGCATATTGTGAGGATTTGAAATCAGAAGATTTTGAACAGTAGGATAGTTCTAAGGAGTCAGAGGCAAAGGCTTCAGAGCCTAAGGTAGAGGCAATGAAGGTAGCTCACCAAGATTCTGAGAGACATGTGGATGAGCTTAGTCATGGGGATTCAGACTCTCAGTTAGTTGTAGAGGATGGGGGAGCTGGATATTGTGATGATGAGATAGTTTTAGCAGTAGCTTCTTCAGATTTAGATGAGGATGAGTTCAATGCTGGCATTCAGAGTGTGGAGGTATACTCAGATGTTAGTACATTGAGTGTTGTTGGTGAGTACATTCCTATAGTTTTTTCTGAGGAGCATGTTGTTGGGGCTGACACACATGTTCAAGATTTGGGAGTACCTAGTCCTGATGAGTCTGGGATACCAGTGGAGTCGAGTCTCCAAATTGATTCTTCTCACACTGATGACAGTGTGGTACAGTTGATCATGCCACCTTTATAGAGGGATCATTTATGGGATGGATTGGCACCATCTTTTGTAGATGGAATTGGTAGTTTCAAGTTACACAGCTTATAGTATCGGCACACCCAGGACAGTTTATCAGAGATTGGATTTGGTGTCAGTGACTCAGGTACCTATGGTTGTCATATCCACGGTGCAGTGGGGTGTGAGTGTCAGTTAGATAGGGACTTGAGTTTTGACAGAGTTGATTTTTTAGTTGGCTTGAGTTACACATAGTGGTTTCTTCTATCGGCATCTATAATTAGCCTTTAGATAATTTTATCAGTGATGTCAGTTGTTTGGGTGTTGAGTGCAGTTTCTCAGTTGCTGATTTTTATACTTTTGATCCTGTTGATGGTGATGATTTATTCATAGTGGTTGATTGGTGACATGAGGGACATTACACAACCTTTTCCTTGGGATCCAGGTGGATTGATTGGTTTGTCATTCAGCGATTGCTTGAGGGCAAGCAATTTTAGGAGGGGCAGATTGTCATGTCCCCTTTTTAGTTGACATGTTTAGAGTTGATGGTTAGCCTATTATGCAACCCTCATAGGCTAATAGGATGGTTAGAGGGTCTTGATGGAGATTGGCTTGGCTTCGTTTAGCAAAAAAAAATTAGTTGGCTTTCGTTTGGGCTCGATCGGACATGTATTGAGGGAGATATTAATATTTGATTGATTTAATCAAATATTAATTATTTAGCATATTTTAATTGAGAAACCCTAATTATTAATTATGAAACCCTAATTAGGGCAAGTAAATCCTTTTGGAGGGTATAAGGGTTTCTCATAGGAGGGAGGCAGATTATCCATGAATTGATTATTGATTTTGATATTGAAGAATTATTCTGTGAAGACTGAGCCAAGGGTTTCAGGATTCCATTTGCATTGGAGAATGTCCACTCTTTAGTGTGTGTGATTCAGAGGCTGTGAAATATCAGCTGATCTATTGTCGATTTGAGAGATAACTTCATATAAAAGTTATCATAGAGGTTTATAGGTTTGGGAGATAACTTCACACAGAAGTTATCATAGGGATTTCAGGTATTTATTTCTTTATGTTTTGATTCAATAAATTATACAGATAGAGCTTTTCTGTATTAGAGCCATATATCTTCAGATCAGGGGTCCAACAGATAGGGTGTGCTTTATTGGTGGCCGTATGAAGTCCGTACAGATCCATATAGATTCGGATAGAGACTGACATTGGTAGGCAGAGATCCACAGCGATCGACATCGGCTGACATATCACCGACATCGGTAGATTAACGACCCCAGTCGACCGACGACGGTAGTATAACCGACGTCGGTGACTGTGTTTTTGACACAACAGGCTGAGACCTACCAGATTCAGGTTTTATTCCTAGTTTGTGGAATACTCAGGTTTTTAAGACCGTATTTCAATATTCTTTGTATACCTGACAGAGGACCTCTATTGTAAGCATATGAGCAAATAAATAAGAGATTATACTATGATTTATTTATCTATTTGAAGATATTTTACACAAATACAGATAACCAATTCAATAATATTTAGTTTCAGATTTGAAAGGAAATAGGGGATATTACAGTGGTATCAGATCTTTTTGTTTTGCTATATTCCCTATTTAAAGGGGATACTACAGGTGATGATCTAGGTGGATCCATATACACTCCAAAAATGAAGTCACCAAATTTTAGATTGATCAATTTCATGTTGTAAAGCTCATTGAGAGATTTTAGGTGTAATTTGAATAGGTCAATTTTGAGCCTATATGCGTAAGATATCACATTTTGAGGTTCCCATATCAAATAGGGCAAAAGGTGACACAGGCATAATCCAAGCTCACCAAATCAACCAATCATGCCATGACACATGGCAATGAATTTATGCAATAAAAATTATGGGTCTCAATCTTTTGTCTTCGATAGACATAATTGGTAAAATCATAATAAAATAAAGCTTGGCTATAGGGACCGTAGCCAATGGAGTCCACTTTTATCTTAGAGGGGGACCTTTCCACTGATAGAGTAATGGAGAAGTCATCTAGTTAGATTTCAACATGTGTCAAACTGAGAACTAACCACATGGTAGGTCCTCAAGCCACCACATGGCTTACCACCATAATATTATCCATTGCCAACTCGAGTTAGATAGTAAGCTGAGTTGGGATGCTTACTCAATTTGGAGTGCCAAAGCTTGAGCTTGAGCCAGTCAATCAGAGTTGGGGTGGAGATCCCAATGGAGTTGAGTTGGGATGGATATCCAGTTTCCCAACATGATATATGTCAATATTTACCCTATATGGGTTCCCAACATGGTATGGGTCTAAATTTACCATGGATACCAACATATGATTGAGTTCTTAGTATAACATGAAGCCCATGACATCACTGTGTTACCATGGATTTTCCACCAGTTACCATGTGACACATCCACATCATGGTTTCTAACAAAGATACCATGTTCCATGCCATAAACATCCATGTTCTAACCCACACATTCCACTTATTTTCCACATGCCATGAAACCAACCAAAATAATTGTTAATGCTAATCACTTGGCATTATTAACCACAAACTTCATGGTATTTCAATACCTAATTTTGAACCCACTTCCTAAATGTGGGATAAAAGATATGATTTGACCATCAAAAATGATGAAGAGGGGATTCAAACCAAACATTTTTGGGTAAAAGATAAACATCTTCACCATTGAACCTATGGGATGTATCACTATATAAACTAACAAAACTTTTATTTGAAGGCATCACAGCTAAGCAACCATAGTTAAAGGCTATAGTAAAGAAGTTTGTTCTACTTACAGAAGGAGTTAGAGGTAAAATTGGAGAAAATTATAAAAAGAGACTTATGTTATTTTTTCCTGAGGATCAACTTTGTAGTTGATGCAATTTAATTTTGGAGACATTTTGTAAGTATTTTAAAGAATTTTCCTAATATATCAGTCGATAAAGGACCTGGAGATGTAGGCCATTGTGTAAAACTCTATTATCAATTATGTAATTGAATTTCTTGATATTTTCTTGTCAAATGATTATTTTTAAAGTTAAATTATAAATTATTTCCATAAAATTATTATTGTAAATAAAAATTAAATATGTAAGCATATTATTTTTTAAGGTTATTGATCAGGTTGGTATTAGATTAGTTAGTGTGATGGGCTAACTTCTGTGTAGACCTTACTTTATATGTCAAGTTTGGTCTCAGAGCTAAGTTTGTGAGTGAATTTTTGATTTTATTGTTTTATCTAAACTCAACTATTATAGAACAATGGATCTAATGTTGGCTCAAATTCACTTATTACTAAATACCATTATCATTGTGATAATGTAATACCTGCAATCCCAAGAGCAAAGTTGGCAAGTGGCAGAGCAATGGCAAGAGCAACAAATCAAAAATATCCAATAGAGTATTGATGCTCTATAGGTAGAATTAAAATAATAACATTGACATAAGAAGAGGATGCATGGATATTCAGAGACTTGTGGACATTATGCTTAGTGAGGTCATATTGCTAAGCAATGCTAGATACTACATCCCAATCAGGCTTCATTATGGTTTAAAATATATAATGAGGAGAGAGGAAAGGCACTATCCCTATCTAGTAGTGGTCAATCAATACAACCAATAGTACCTTGTTATCCAAATATAGAGTCTCTAATAAGATAGTCATTTCCAACGAAAGTGCCAAAAATTATATTACACTCTTAGGAAACTCAAAGGTAGAACTGAACTACTATTACTAAAGGGAAGTTCATGCAGATCTATTTTGACTAGAGTTTTGGAGCTAGTTATATTACTAAAGGTCTCACAGAACATTTGTAAATAAGGAATCTTCCATTACCCTACACTAAGACATTTGGAGGAGCTAATGGCATATTACATGGACATGTGACTCATTATGGCATCCTACATTTTGGCATTAGAGGGATATTATGTGATCAAGTAGCTCTTAACATAGTTCTAGGATAAACCAAGGAGATCACATTATTTAATTATTATCTCACATCTTGGCATACCAAAAACACTACATCAGGAGAAGGAATCCAACTGATAACCAATCATACCTATGAGGTTTAGTTTGGACAAGCTAGATAACAAAGGTATATTCTTGTTATAGTAGTGATTCCACTAATTCATGTACTCCTGTTAGTCCTATTAATGAAAATGATATTGTGTGTTTGGAACCAAATAATGCTTTGATTATTAATGTATCTTTTTATGTACTTTCTAAAGATGAAAATAATGAAATCAACTCTTTTGGATATATTGACAATGTTAGGGATACTAAAGGTACTAACCCTAAACATTTATCAAGTTCATGTGTTGATACATTTTAAAATCACACAAAGGGAATAGGTTCTAAGCTATTAGCTAAAATGGAATTCAAAGGAAATATCCTTGTCATTAATGTTTAAGGAATTGTTTATCCTATCCAAGTGGTAAAGAGACCACTCCATACAGGACTAGGATATAGAGGTGCAAGACAAATGTCCGAGGAAGTTAAGTTGAATGATTACTCAATAAATAATCTAGAACACCTTGAAAATTTGGAAGAATCACTCTCCAAAGATACAATAGTTACATCAGATGAATCATCTTCAAATGACTTGTCAAGGTATGCAATAAAGAAATACTCAAATGTATTTTTTGATTATGCACAAGATTGTCCTCAAAGGATGCTTAAGAAAACTATCAAAATGAGGCTGTCTAAAGAATATAGGAAAAATAAAAAACAACCTAAGACAAGGGTTGTAAATACAACTTCAATCAAGTGACATATAGAGTCTTTTCGATTAGAACCAGAGATAACATCAGCAAGGGAGATGATAGTCAATGAAAAGTTGATAGTTCAAAGTTTTTCACCTTGGAAAGGCAAGAAATACTTCTTCAAAATAATAATTTTTAATCATTCTAAGATAGATGTTATATTTTATAAAAATTATAAAAAAAGTTTGATCTCAGAAGATGTTATAGAAACCCTAGGTTTGGAAACTAAGCCACATTTCCAACCCTATTCTTTGGATATGATAGATGATGGTAATAACATACATGTAAGTAAACATGTAAACTAGGGTTTATAATTACAACTAACTTTTTAGATGAAGTTAAACTAGATGTGGTTTCACTTCAATTTAGTGGAATTGTCCTAGGTAAACCATATTTGTCTCTGAGAAAGGAAACCTTTTCTAAAAAGTAAAATCAATATAACATTGTAAAAGATGGGATAAAATATCTCATGTAAGCACATCATAAATAACCATTATAGGAGAATGGTGCCTTCAGTGTTATTCTATTCACGTTACACTATAGGGAAACATGAAGATGTCATCATGAGAAGCATCAGGAATAGCCTAAAAAATAGGTTATATATTTTAATTTATATGTTTTAGTATGTGCAAATATGTATGCATGACCTGAATATACACATTGTTTATAAATGCATAAAACCCAAGTATTGGAAATGTTTATAATCAATATGTATAGTTACAATGTTTGTAAATACCTAAGAAGGGAAACATTTTTAATTTATGTTGCTATTTTAGACCCTAAGAGGGCAATTGTAAAATGGTGATTATTATAACACCAAGTGACATGAAATATTTTTGCAATTTTAGATTTGAAGACCTGATAAAATATCTTCAATGATAATAAGATGTAGATCCATGAAAATATCCTCATATGGAGTACTAGGTCCAATACCACCTTTTTTAGGATAAAAATCCTTCTTAGTAGGGAGGGTTAATCTAGGTGTATCTATATATGTTCTAAAAATAAAGTCACCAAATTATATATTGATCCATGTCATGGCATAAATATCTTCAAGATATTTCCAAAAAAAATTTAATGGGTCAATTTATATCTTATATACGTAAGGTATCTTGTTTTTAAGTTCCCATATCAAATAAGATAAAAGGTGACACAGGCGTAATCTGATCTTTCCAAATCAACCAATCATGCTATGAAAAATGGTGATCAATATGTGAAAGAAAACATAATGGGTTTCTATATTTTGTCTTTGACAAACATAATAAAATAATGTGTAACCAATAAAAAGGCCAACTATAGGAACCATAGCCAATGAAGTCCACTTTTATCTTGGAGGGGGACCTTGCTGCTGATAGAGCAATGGAACATTCATCTAATTGGATGTCAACATGTGTCAAAGTGAGAACAAAATATGTGGTGGGTCCTCAAGCCACCATAATATTCTCCATTTCCAACTTGAGTTGGATAGTAAGCTGAGTTGGGATGCTAACCTGAGTTGGAGTGCCAAAGCCCAAGCCTGAGCACATCAATCTGAGTTGTGATGGAGAGCCCAATAAAGCCAAGTCAAAATGGGTTTCCAATTTCCTAATATGATCTTAGTCAATATTTACCCTAGATGGGTTCCAAACATGGTTTGAGTCTAAATTTACTTAGATACCAAGATACGATTGAGTTTCAAATTCAACACAAATCCCATGGCATCATTGTGTTACCATAGATTTTCCACCACTTGTCACGTGACACATCCACATCATAGTTTCCAATTAAGATACCATGTTCCATGCCACAAACATCCACATTATAACCCACACATTCCACATATTTTCCACATGCCATGAATCCCATTGAAATACATGTTAATGTTAATCATTTGGCATTGTTAACCATAAACTTCATGGTATTTCAATACCTATGTTTGAATCCCCTTCCCAAATGTGGGATAAATGATATGCTTTGACCACTAAAAATGATGAAGAGGGGATTTAAACCAAGAATTTTTCAGTAAAAGATTAAAATCCCCACTATTGAACCCATGGGATGTAGCATTATTTAAAGTGATAAAAACTATATTTGAAGGCATCAAAAGTTAAGTAGCCATAGTTAAAGGCTAGAGTAAAGAAGCTTGTGGTACTTGCAGAAGGAGTTAGAGGCAAAATTAGAGAAACGTCTAAAAAGAGACTTATATTATTTTTGGTCAAGGATAAACTTTTCAATTCATACAATTTCATTTTGGAGATGTTTTTAAAGTATTTTAAAGCATTTTCCTGATATATCAGCTGATAAAGGACCCAGAGATGTAGGCCATTGTGTCAAACTTTGTTATCAATTATGTAGTCAAATTTCTTGATTTATTCTCATGAAATTGTTGTTTTGTAATTCAAATTGTAAATTATTTCCATAAAATTATTATTGTAAAACAAAATTAAATACGTAATCATATTATTGCTTAATTTTACAGAGTAGGTGATGTCACAACCATCGATGAAAAAATATATGGGTAGATTGTTTGCATAATGAGGTAAGAGGGAATGTTAACTTCCTTGAATAACCTTTTAAAAATCTTTAGAAATATAAAAACTAAATATATATCAAAAAATAGTATAAATCTCATGCATAACTTATTGGAAAATAGACAATAAGGTCAAAAACATAGTTACAAGGTTGTTTGGTAAATTAAAAGTAAGAAGGCATGGATGTTGATTCTTGCATGGATATCTAGTTATCATAATATCAAACACCTAACCTTGTATTTATTTTTTGAATAATATTGAATATGATTCATTAGTCTACCTAAGATTGGATGAGTAACACTCAACTATATCCCATTCACACTAAGCCTCATAGACTATAGTAGGGTAGAGCCTATTATTCAATTTGAAGATTTAGAAATCAAAGTGCTTGACTAAATATTACAAAGATATTATTAATTCATTGATAGGATGACTAATGAAACACACTATAATGTATAAATTGGTAATAAGTAGGTCTATGATGGTTATATGTCCATTAACACAGTTCATAATTAGTTGGAAGTGCACCAAGTGGATAAAATCATCATTATACCACTAAATAAAGTAGAACACAATCCATACATCATACCTAAATATATAGATTCACCATATGTTTATAGGGATAATATATTGTTAAAGGTGAGTACATAATCTAATATTAATGCCCTATGAGATGTAGAATATAATTTTTTTCAACCAAGAATGCAGCCTCAACATCAGTTGCCAATAATTTAACAATTTGTTAACAAACCAATGGTTACAAAGGCATTAGCTTTGTAGTTTCAAATGGATGAATTCATGTCATCTTTTATGTGATCACCAATTAGATATAAAGTGGATTTTATGTACAAATATTATATCATAAATATGGACTACATGGAGGCAAAAAATGAAGGTTTTTTACCTTGGGAGACTATGTCCTTAGTTAGTGATGACTAAGATACCTACATGATATTTTGGGTTAAGGGATATCATGAGGTATGCCTGATGTACATGGAATTTTCCATAGAATTTCAAATGTTGAAATAATTTTCAACTAATGAATTGAATCAATTCATTTTATTGCTTGATCATCATGTGGCAAACATATATAAAAGGTTCATTGCATGTAACTATGTACTAAAAGGAACTATTGACCAATTTTGGTCTACATACCCAAATTTTACCTAGTCCAAGAATTTAGTAGAATTATTAGAAAGTCTAAGTAGGAAATTTGTTTATGTTATATCTAGCATGTGTGGTAGTTGCATGATAAAATGATCACATGGGTTCACTAATTTTACTCCCTAGTTTCTATGTGCCAAGTTCCAGGTCCTCCACTAAAGTATAAAAGAAGATACACACATGCAAAGTTGGGATCCTAGGAATTTTTGCTAGGTTTTCCATAGTCATTTGAGCTTGACCATCACTAGGATGTAATGCAAGATAAATTGGAATGACCAACTTGTGCATTTACTATCTCACTCAGGAATCCTCATATGATTAGTGAATCAAGTATAATTGCATATTTACATGCCAAGATCATCCTCAAAAAAATTTAGACCTACACAAGATTTCTAGCTCAAGATATAAATCTTCAAAGATGGACATAAGTAGTAAGATGTTTATGCTAACATCAAGTTAAAGCCACTATAAAAATCCATTAGAGTCTAAACTTGATAGTTTATATGTCTTTAAATACATCTACATGGATGCCAAATGATGGCCATATAGACATCAATTTTAAGACCCAATAAATAGCCATTGGTTTTTAAACCAAAGTAAATCTAATGGTTCTTGCTTGATCATATATCTCTATCCAACAGAGTGAGATGGGTCAAATAATTAGAGAGATTGAGAGGCCACCACATGGTGTAAGTGAGTGAAATAATAGACTAAAAGTAGGATCCTAACAATCAATGTAAGATTTCCAAGTGGCACTAGTAGGGATAGAGTTGATGATTCAAAGATAAATCAAGGTCTCACACTTAATCACTCATCAAGACTAGATAGAGTGAGGTTGAGTCAAATTGGTCATCAAATCTAAGGAGTTAGACAAGTGGCACAAGCATGTTTAGTTGGAAAAATATTGATGGCTCATAGGCATCCATGTACATGGAGATCAATGGAGTGAAAAAGAGTTAGAAAATTTAAGGGTTTGAGTTAGGATTTGACAACCAATTGGAGAAAAAGCAAGCCTAGGGTTTTTGATGAGGGTTGAGAGGCTATTTTTGACAATGGAAAATAGGGTTTTTCAAGGTCATCTTGATGCCATTGAAGCAATTTTAAATGCCATGGAGTGGTCTAACTGATATATTCAAGTATGAAGAATATAAAGGGACTACTATTAGAGCTTAATGTGAACCTCTAGTTCAACAACTTTTGGCTTGCAGGGTTCATTCTTGTAATTGGTTTTCCATTTCTAAAGAAGTATCTATATGTAATGAACTCTTGGCTCCTGCAAAGATAAAGTGGGTCTTTTTAAAATCTAGAAGGTGTTATATGGTCTATGGGTCTATTTTAATATAAGGACTATGGGAAAACTAATGACCTTAAATGGGGTTTTCATCTACATTAGACCTATGGAAATGGAGCAGATATGGGTGTTTCATGCAAAGGGCCTCATCTATAAATGTGGCCCTAATTTCAACAAAATAGGTACATCCATCCATTTAAAATAGACTAAGTGATACTCTATTAGTTCCAAGGCATAAAGGGTTGGTCCTCATTACTAAATTAAGTAGAGGTGATGTGGAGTCCTGAGATGATGACTTGGTGGCTGATAAAGATTATTGGAGCATTAAATTATTTTACAAACCTTTTGAAATAATGCCTTCTTGATAAGATCAATGAGTAGGATCCTTGAATTAGTGCTAATCCATCATAAGTAGTTGGTCCTTTTCCAATGTATAGTTCCTTATCTCTCATTATTTTATATAAATGTAGGCTTTTAAGCCTTGAAAACAGCTTGATAATCTCTCTCTTGGGCATGACTAAACTCTACCCAAATTTGATCTTTATAACCTATTGAGATGAATAAAAGATTCTTTTTAGATTTTATTATTCTAGTATATTGTGTTAATGTTAAATTGATTTGCATATGTGCTAGAAATATCTCCCTTGTCAAATTTTTATTTCACCTAGCTACTAGATTATATTATTTTCTAGGTCATGTTTAGTGTTAAATATCATTTCAATAAATCTAGCAAGTGGATACATTGACTAATTAGTGCCTTGAATCAGGCCTCATCAATTCCATTAGATTGTGATCATTTGGTGAACCTTTGAATGAAATAATAATACATAGACAACCATATGAAGTTGTACATACAATCTCATTAGTGTTTTTTAGAAGTTTAGATACAGTGGATGAACAATCACATTACTAGTGCATCACCTCTTTTACATGTTTTCATGCTTTATTACCCATTTCTATTTCCCTTTTCCTAGTAAGTTTTAGTTTAGGTGATAAATACATAAGGAAGTTGGCCTTCTCTAGAGGTTTGATCCACTTTTAGAATACCCACAACTTACGATCAGTCCCATGTTGGTTTAGATTTGAGCAGAGGACCTAACTAATCCATTTACTCAGCTACGGTGTAATTTAGAACCCTAATAGTTTCAAAACACTTGGTGGGACTCATTAGATCTTGTATTGTAAACATTTTGGTTGCATTAATGTTTTTCATGAAGAATTTGGTATTTCCAAGCTCAAGCAATTAATTTTAAAGTCCAAGCAATTTCTAAGTAAGTTCATTTTCATTTCACTATCTTGATTTTATTTTCATGGCTATATATAAAGGAAATCCATATGTTATACCTCATTATCAACCTTATGATGGATCATAATAGCCTTTTCATGATCCATATGAGCCTTTTTATGATCCAAATCAGCCTTACCTAGAGTTTTATTAGAGCTATGATGAGCCTTATCAAGTTTCCCATGATCCTTATTACCAAGAGCATGACTCTTACCTTCCTTATGAACCATATCAGTTTCAATACCAAATTTCACATTTCCCATATGGATATGATGTTTTTCATGAGCAACCTTGTCTCTAAGAGAGAATGGATGAAATAAAACTTAAATTTCTAGCATATGTAAGAAAAGTATGTTTAGATTCCCAGTTTGAAGAAGTGAATGAGCAGTTTTAAAATGTGTATGATGATCTAGAGGAGAGGCTTGAGTTTTGTAACTTTGTATTATAAAAATAAGAGGCTTGTGAGAGGTATCAAATTTAGTTGGATTATTTGTCTCATTAATCTTCTTTTATTCCATACCAATCTTCTTATGTTCCTTATTCTCATAAATTTCTTAACCATGTTCAGTGTGAGCCAATAAATATTCATATTTAGAGTCAATAAGATATTCATATGCCTATTTAAGATCCTTGTCAAGAGGACAAACCTTCTTACAGTCCCTTTTCTTCACCACTTACCCCTCAAGCTTTAGTTTTCCATGAGGATAAAAAGGCTTTAGACCTTGATGAAGTAATAACCAAGTAGAAAGAGCAGAATGTGAAAGTTATAAAAAGTTTCTCTTTCCCTCCTCTTTAATATCCCATAATTATTCCATTGCACTAAAGATCCTAAAATTTGATCCTGATCAACCTTCCATGTTTCATACTCCCTCTCTAAAATATGAATTTCATCACCCTCCCACTATCTCCCTGCTTCAAGAGGATCCAGTTGTATGGGAAATAGAGAAAGAGGTTGCATTTGCAAATCAAGTTATTGAAGAATGTGAATAGGATGATTCAAGTGTGTATGACAAAGATTCTTTCATTGATACTTCACTTGAGGTCCAATTTTAAACTGAGATTGTAGTGGATATTGAAGAAGATCCTTCAAGTATACAAGAAAAGAATGGTCTTGATTTGGAAGAAATCCATGAGAAATTGGTATAGATAGATGTCAAAAATGATGTTGATATCTCTCCAATAGAGGAAGATAAATATACTTTTAACAATTATCTCATTTATGTTGATCAAAGTGAATAACAAAAAAATGATTGACAACTATATTTTGAACCTTTACAAGAGATTGAAAAACTTTGTAAGGATATGTTGACCATTAGAGAGCATGATATTAAGGAATTTTATCAAGAACCACTTATTCAATATCATGATGTATCTTGGGTTGATTATTTAGATCTGTTTGAAGAGCTGGATGAACTTACAATAGTTGATAATAAAGATGACGTCACTTAAGGATCATGCATAGATGAGATGTCAATTGACAAGGTTGTAGTTGACAAGAAACATAAAGAGGATCCAAAAGTGAAAGATGAATTTGTATTTATTGGTGAATGGTTTAATATAAATGGCTAATTTCAAGATATGTTAAGAGAAATAATTGGAAAAAAGAGTGCCTCTTCAAAGGTCATGTTTAATAAACCCCCTAATCTACAACTTGTACCATCTTTTATAATGAGAAAATTCATGAATTTCCCTCTTGATCTTGGTGAGTAATTTTTTTTCATCGTTAGTTAGGTTAGTTTATTTATATTTTGTCCCAAATAAGTGCTTTATTTTCACATTTACTTTGTTAGGATAGTTTCCCTGCTTTCTATTATTTTATTCCCTATTTTGGTGGAGTCCATTATCTTTTACGATCAAGAGGTTTTATATAATAATGAAATAGATGATTCATTTGTTATGATATAATAATTATGTATATGGTCTGAGTTCTTAAGCATAGCTTTCATGCTACCTAGCCAAGTCACCAAAGATGTTGACCAATTTTTGTCTACATACCAAATTTCACCTAGTCCAAGAATTAAGTGGAAGTAGCATAAAGTCCAAGAAGGTAGTTTACCAATGCTATATATTGAATGTGTGATATTTTCATGATAAAATTATCACATGGGTTCACTCATTTTATTCCCTTGTTATTATGTGCCAAGTTCTAGGTCCTCTATCAAAGCACAAAAGAAGATACATGCAAAGTTGGGATCCCAAGTATTTCTAGTAGGTTTTTCATAGTTGTTTGAGCTCAGATGTCAGTAGGATGTCATTCAAGATAAATTGGATTTTTTTTTTATTAATTTATTATCTAACTTAGGAATCCTCATGTAACTAGTGGATCAAGCATAATTTTAGGTTTACATGCTAAAATCATCCTCAAAAATTTTTAGGCCTATGAAAGCTTTCTAAGTCAAGATATAAATCTTCAAAGATGGACCTGTGTAGTAAGATGTTAGTGATAATATAAATTTAATTCCACTAACAAAATCCATTAGAGTCTAATTTAATGGTTTTTGGGATGTCAAATATGTCCACACAGACATCAAATGATGGTCATGTGGATGCCAATTTTAAGACCCATTAAATAACAATTATGTTTCAAAATAAAATAAATATAACAATCCTCACTCAATCATACATCTCTATCCAATAGAGTGAGATTGATCAAATATTCAGAAATATTGAGAGGCCACCATGTGGCCTAAGCATGTGAACTGATAAACTGATAGTAGGATCTTGAGAATCAATGTGGGTTTGTTATGTGGCACTAGTGGGGATATAGTTGACAATTCAAATCAAAAGCAAGGGCTTATACTTAATCTCTCATCAAGATCAGATGGAGTGTAGAAGAGTCAAAATGGTTAGAGAATACAAGGAGCTAATGAGTAGAAGAAAAATGACATAAGTGTGTTCAGTTGATATAAGACTGATGGCTCATGTGTATTCATATATAGGTAGATCAATAGAGTGAACAAGAGTTAGAAAAGTCAAGTGTCTGAGTCAACATTCAAAAACCAATTGGGGAAAAAGTGAGCCTAGGGTTTTTGATGAGCATTTAGAGGCTATTTTTGACCATGGATAACAAGGTTTTATAGGGTCATCTTGATGCCATTGAAGTTGTTTCAAATGCCATAGAGCGGTCTAACTAATATAATCAATAGGGTTTATTTTAAGAGATCATATCAAAAATAGCCTTAGATTTATTTAATAAAATCTAATTCATATCCTTGGTAAATATTAAAATTTAAAAATAAAAATAAAACCACCTTCTTAAGTTTTTTGTATAGTCATCAATCTACACAGTTAAAACATATAGGTTATGGGATAAATTTAAAAATAATATAAAAACTTTCTTAAACTTTAATATCATTATATATTTGGATTCATCTTGAAGATATATGTAATTTTAAAAAATAAATCATCTCAAAACGAGTTTATATGCAAAAGTTATGGCCTCTAGAAGTTGGTGCTTAGTTTCATCACATCATGCCATTGTGTGATGACACTATGTGATGAGATGACACTGTGTTGTGTGATGTCATGAAAAAATTTAAATTCCTCTTTAAAAGCTATACAATTTCATAAAATATCATCCCAAAATGATTTTTTATGAACAATTTATGGTCTCTAGAAGTTGGTACTCAGTTGCATCGCATCATGTCATCATGTGATGATACTATCACCTGACTGCACTATGTTATGTGATAGAACTATTTAAACTATAAGCATGTTAATATTTGGATTCCTCTTTAAAATATATACAATTTCAAAAAAAAAAATCTCAAACTAATTCTATGTACAAAATTTATGGCCTCTAGAAGTTACTCAGTTGCATCACAACATGCCACTGGGTAACAACATGCTACCAAGTGATAGCATGCTGCCAAGTGGTATCATTATTCAAAGTGATAAAATGATTTTAAAATATATAATGTTGTTGAGTGATATCATCATGATACTATCAGGTGATAACACCATGATTTAGTTGGGTGACATCGAACACCAACTTTCCAAGGCCATAACTTTTATATACGAACTCAAAATGAGATGATTTATTGTTAAATTGCTTATATCTTTGATATGAATTCAAATATGAAATAATATTAAGGTTTAAGAAAAAAATTTAAACTATTTTTTAATTATCCCATAACTTATCTATCAATCAACCTCAATATTCAACATGGTAATGAGGTAAAGAATGAGACTTGGATGGTAACCCATGTGAACATATATACTCTCTATATAAGGAAAATCATATGGATTCTCCCATAATTATTATAAATGATTGGTGAGATGACCTCTAAAAAATTTTACATCCTAAAAATTTAGGTGATTGGGTCTTATGTACTACTCCCAAAAAAATTCCAAATACAATTTACAAAAAAGTGAATATTCATGAATTAACAAATATTCACCACTAAAATTTACCCTAACAGTCAAGTATGAAGAATATAAATAGACCATGATTAGATCTTAATTCATACCTTTGGTTTGATATTTTTTGGCTTATAGGTTTTGTTCTTGTAACTAGTTCACCATTTCTAAAGAAGGATCTATATACAATGAACTCTTGGCTCCTATAGAGATAAAGTGGGTCTTTTTAGACCCAATGGGATCTAAAAGGTGTTATATGGTCTATGGGTCTATTTTAATATAAGTACTATGGGAAAACCAATGACCTTAGATTTGTTTTTCATCTACAGTAGACCTATGGTAATGGAATAGATATGGGTGTTTTATGCAAAGGGTTTCATCTATTAATATGGCCCTATTTTCAATAAAACAAGTACATCTAGCATTTCAAAATAGACCAAGCAAGATTATATCAGTTCCAAGGCATAAAGGGTTTGTCCTCATTAATAGATTAGGTAGAGGTGGTATGGATTCCTAATATGATGACCTTGTGGCTAGATAAGGATCAATGGAGCATTAAATTCTTTTACAAACACTTTAAAATTATGCCTTCTTGATAAGATCAATGAGCAACATCCTCGAATTGGTGTTAATTCATTAGAAGTAGTTGGTCCTTTTCTAATGCATAGTTTCCTCTCTCTCATTTTTTCTATAAATTCATGCTTTTAAGCCTTGAAAATAGCTTGATAATCCCTCTCTTGGGCATGACTAGATTATGCCCAAATTTTATCTTTGTAACCTCTTGAAATGAATAAAGGACTCTTTTTAGATTTTATTACTTTGGTATAGTGTGTTAATGTTAGATTATCTTGCATATGCGGTATAAATCTCTCCCTTGTCAAATCCTAATCTCACATAGCTACTATATTATTTTTTTAATACGTCATGTTTAGTGTTTAATGTTATTTTATTAAAACTGCCATGTGGATACATTGACTGGTTAGTGCCTTAAATCAGGTCTCACCATCAATTCCCTTAGGTTTTTATAATTTGGTGAACCTTTCAATAAAATAATAATGCATAAAAAACCATTTGGAATTGCAGATCTCATTAGTGTTTATTATAAGTTTAGATAGAGTGTATGAATAATCACATTACTAGTACATCACCTCCTTTACATGTTTTCATGCTTTGTTACCCATTTCTCGTTCCCTTTTCCTAGTTAGTTTTAGTTTAGGTGATTAATCCATAAGGAACTTATCCTTCTCCAGAGGTTTGATCCATTTTTGGGATACACATAGCTAAGGATTAGTCCCATGTTGGTCTATATTTGAGAAGAGGACCTAAAAAATCCCATTTCTCAGGTAAGATGCAATCTAGAACCCTAATAGGAACTATTGTGACCTAGTGGGCAATCCATAAGACAAAATAGTTACTATGGGATGAGGCCTATAAACTATTATTCACTTGATTCCAAATACTAGCTATTGTTTAAGAATAATATCCCTTTTTGTAAGAAGGACAATGCTTAAAAATACATGTGTATAAGTGTGTGGATGTATGCACTATACAAGGTCTAGAACCAAATATTAGATGCATGTCTTTAGATATAATCTTGTAATATTAGATGCATGTCTTTAGATATAATCTTGTAATGCTTACAAAAATTGGTACATAAATCAAGAACATAAACATGAGATAAAACATTGGTTGCATGTTCAACATGATTTCATTTAGACCTTTATTTTTTAGGATGATAATCAGTTGGTGCAAAAAACTCTATAGAATTTGAAAATATTTCTATGTTCTATAAGATTATAAGATTTAATTACTATGACATCATCATATTTATAGTAAGAAGAAACTCAAGACTTGATTTTAGCTATCTAAAAGTAGAAGACAAGATAATAAAAGGAGTAGATTTTAATCAAACCATGCAATAGGAGTATAGATGGTAAATAATCAATAGAGTCCATTGATATTGATGAGGAATTAAATTTAAACATATTATTTGAACTAAAATGATAAGTGGGGGAGCTTAAATCTAAATTTAGATTAAAAAAATGAAGATCAGTAACTACAAAATCTTAATAACTAAGAACATGAAGAATATAAAATAGTGCAAGATTCCATTCCAAGTGGTTCTAAAAATATATATTAGATCCCTTAAATAAGTTAGTAGGAAATATTGAGAAAATTTGACACCAAAACTTTTGACTTTGGGTGACTATTGGACACATAATGAGACTTACGAAGCATTACAATTATTACGATATTACTAGGATGTTTTTCAAATGAAATTCACATAAGTAAAATAGGTATACCCTTATTTAGGTGAAATGAACATATAATTAAAGGAGTGTCCATGACCTATGAAAAAGTGGTCATATAGGTTAAACCCCAATATGTAGTTTAAATTAAAGGCTGAATTAGATTATGTGTAAGACAAAAGAATTATATATCTAGTAAAAAAAGTAGATTGGGTTAGTACAATGGTAATGTAGCCTAAGAATTATGGTGAAATTCAAGTTTGTGTGTGGAGTACCATGTAATAGATGATGATTATATAAATTATACTCTTCTAATTTCATTTATATATGAAGTTTTAGAGTTAGTTGTCTGACATGAAGTTTAATATTTCACTAATGGTTTTAATGGATACCATCAAATTACAATCATAGTAGAATATCAATCAAAGAAAAAATTTTCAACCAAGTGGGGATATTTTTATGATAAGGAGATGACGTTTGGTTTGAATAATATTCCAACTATGTTATATAGAGTAGCAATTTCCTCCTTTAATGATTTCATCCATCACTTTCTTGAAGTCTATATAGATTATTGGGATTTGTTTTCTTTATTCAATAAACACTTGTCCAATATGTGAATTTTATTAGAATGATGTCATGCTTTATGCATGGCACTAAACATGAAAAATGTCTTGTTCTTCTTGCTTCTTATTGTCCTATTGAGACACACATTATGGAAAAATGGGATCTTGGTGGACCAAGCGAAAATTATAGTAATTATGGGTATACCACCTCCCATAAGTTCTATAGAGGTTAAGTAATTTTTGTGGCATACATAATATTACAATAAATTAATAAAATGGTATGCAACCATATCTAGCCCAATGGATAAGTTACTACATATAGATAAAAGGTTTGAGGAGACACATGAGTCTTAATGGACTTTTATGGATCTAAAATAGAGATTAGTCACAACACCAATTTTGATTTTTCCTAATTGTAAAAAACCTTCTCATGTGCATGTAGATTCTTAATGAATTATGGTAGGAGATATTCTCATGTAGAAAGGAGACAAAAGTCTAGACCATGTAATTCACTTCATAAGTCATAAAATATCTATCATAGATAAAAACTATACAATGATTGAATGATTATCTTTGGCCATGGTGTTTTCATTCCAAAATTTTAGACATTATATTTTAGAAATGTCATTTTAATTTGTCACTAATCATTAGGTTCTACAATACTTAGTTAATAAGACTATGTTGGGAGGAAGGATTTATCACTCTTTAATGCTATTACAAGATGTTTAGTTTAGGATCCATGTGAATCCAAGAAGGGAAAATATGGGGCTAGACCATCTAAGCTAAATACACAATGGAGAATAACTGGAAGAATTATAATATGAACCACCATATGCACATTTATTTCACATCTTTATGATTCCTACAAACATGAAATATATCACACATTTTGTGGAACAAGGGATATTTCATACTTACTATGTATAAAAAGATAAAAAATTAGTTGATCACTATACCATTCAATTTATCATTATTAACAATTTTTTGTACAAGATGGGGAAAGACAATGTACACTGCATATTAGATTTAGAACACAAGTAACTCAAATTCTTGATGAGGTATATTAAGAAATCATAGGAGGACATTTATTAGGAGAATACACTACCAATAATATCCTATAAAGTGGTCTATGGTGACTTACTCCATTTAAAGATGCACAAAAAAATCACCAAACACTATGATATTTTCCAAAGAATTGGTAACCCTAAATAGAGAGATGAGATGCCATTGAATCTTATGCTAGCAAAGAAACCATTTGAGTAATGGGAAATTGAATTTATTGGGAAAATTAATCCCCCCAGTAGGTTTAGTAATGAAAGATGAATAATCACTATGTATGACTACTTCACCAAATGGGTGTAAGCTACTACCACCTCAAGTTTATGTGTTAAGGATTCAGCTAAGTTCCTATATGAAAATATCATAGATATATTTGTTTGTTTGATCAAAATAGTCATTGATATAGCTAATCATTTCTTAAATAACACCATCAAGAATCTTAATGAATAATTAATGAAATTACACTACAAAATCACAACTTATCATATGAGTGAAAATGGACAAGCAAATGCATAAAATAAATTCCTAAGTAAGATGCTCACCAAAATATGCAACATCTAAAGATATGATCGGGAGGATTGGATTTATGTGGTCCAATGGGATTACAAGATAAATTATAAGTGTGATATAGGTTTTTCCCCATTTTAGATCATCTACATATTTGAAGCCTTTATGCCTATGGAGTATATAGTTCATAGAATGCACATTAAAATTATATTTAGATTAGAGGATTGAGATTTTCTATAGGCATGGTTGATGGATTTTTAAAAATGGAATAAAATAAGAAAAGAGCATAATGGACCCAAGAAGTAAATAGGCTAAGTCAGAAAGTGTGGCATGATTATAACCTATGATCTAAACAATTACATCTAGAATAAGTGGTCATACTATATGATAGTAGATTTAGAGAATTTTCTGCCAGGCTATGCATTATATGGAAGGGAACTTATATCATCCATGTCATTTTATATCAATGAAAAATTGTCTTAAGAGATATTTAGGGAACCATTACATGAGGATGTGTAAATGGCTCTAGGATTAAGTCTTACCATCAATAAATTTCTATCAATTATTATATAAAAATGAGAAAAGGTGTTAAATTTCACCATGTATCTTATTATTATTTTTATGAATTATTTTCTATTTTTGTTTTATGTTTGTGTGTTTGTATAATGTGATTTATATCAAATTTCGTGAATTGTAAAAAGTAATAACAACCCCACTACCCTTTTTCATCACCATGTTGGATGTTAAGGTAGAAGTGGTCTAATAAAAATACATAGCTACCAAATTAGTACAACCCATATGATCTATATATCAAGGTACATAAAGAAGTTTCCTATAGATTCCTAAACTCAAACATAGGCACCATTATGAATAAATTCAACTCCATTGAAAGATGATAAGGGTAAAACATAAGACACCACCACACCATTATTGATTTCCACCACCAAATAAGAGGACACACACCACTTAATCTTGGATAGACAACAATCATGTCCCATAAATCATTGTAAAATTCAATCTGATAGATTTAGGTATAAATGAATAATAAGAGTTGTAATGAATTCTTGTAGACATATGCAATGAGGTCTATGATCAAGAAGAGGAGAAATAATTTTTATTCTGGAAGATAGTACACACTTACCAAGTGTATACCAAGATGAAACAATACTTGTGGGTTGAAATAAATAATATCCTCCCTTAATAATAATAGATATTATTGGATAGGAAGCAACAGGTCAATATTTTTAAGATAAGATTTTTTACATGAATCTAGCTACATGATATTCCATTACATATGAACAACACTCTCTATTACAAGAAATCCCACCACTAGTTCTAATGCACAAAGTAAGGATGCATTTTGTGTCCAAAGTGTTTCCATAAATCCACAAATGTATGGTTTCTTTTACATATCCAATGGTGGAGTTATAAATTTAACATCCCTAAGGACTCAAACAAAAACGTCAAGATATGGTCCAAGATTAAAAGAGAGTGAATAACTACCTCATGCATCCACACTCTTCTAGATAGAAGACTCAAACATGAAGAGGCACTTTGATTGAATCAAATTCATCATCTGAATCATAGTCACCATTGGCATTATCAACTACAATTATAGATATAAATGATAAAACTCCACCACAACCCAAGTATATCACTAAAAAAAAAAAATCATAACACAAGAAAAATATGCCATGGTGAAATAATAAGATGAAAAGGTGTAGTAGGTGGTTATGAATAAGAATTTAAAGTTAGAGAGGAAGAAAAAGAAAGAAGAGGAAAAGTTCAAGGCTATTAAAGAGGAGGATCAATAGAAGAAATAAGAGTAAGGATATAGGGAAAAAGGTTGAATAAGCTAAGGTAAAAATGAAAATAGCTAAAGAAGAAGAGGTGAAGTAAGAAGAATAATAAGCTATGAGGAAACAATAAGAGAAAGCACAACTGAAGTGTAGGAGACATAATATAATAATGATGAAGGTAAGGCCACAACAAAGGCAAAAGAAGATAAAAATGAAAAATAAATGCTACACATTTAGGAAGTGAAATAAAAGAAGTAGTCTCCGTAATAAGAAACAAAATATAAGATTAAGGTATAAGCCAAATCTAAGACAAACATAAATTCCAAAGATAAGGTAGATGTAGATGCCAAAGCCAAGGTAGAGGAAGGGTCCAAATCTAATGAGGATTCCCAATCCAAATCCAAGGTAGTAATTGATCACAAGGCTCAACATGAGAGAGTAGATCACAATACAATTGAGTTTACCATGATGATGAGAATATATAAAACCTAAAAAGAAACTTCCCCATCATAGGGCTCATAATATTCTCAAATGGATGTATAGGAGAAGGCATAATAACATAAGCTCAAGATCTATATCCAATTGTTAAGGGATATTCTAGGACCCTCCACATGTCACACAATATTTTACATACCTATGGTGTAGATCAAAAAAGTACATGTGTCATCTACATCATCAAATTTGGCCTTGGATATAATCATGTAAGAGTCATCACTGGATGAGTTAAAGTTAACTCTATCCAAGAAAATTAAGGGAGCAACTATATTTAAAGAATTTATTATCCAAAAGGAATCAACCTTAGAGAAAAAGGTGTTACAACTCAGGGAGGAAAATACATACCTTACTAAATCTTGTTATTTAATTGATAATGCATGTCTTACCTTGGTAACTTATGCTCTGGGTGATCAAGTCATGTAAACTAAGAATCAACTCACAATTTTACTCTCTCAAGTCAAAAAATATTGGCATGTTACAAAGAAGCTACAAAAATGCAAATGAAAGGATAGTACTTGAAGGCTAAGACAAAGGTTATTTTTGAATTATTAGAATATTATGAATAAGTTCTTATCGTTAATACAAACCAATCTCACATCATAGCTCACAACATGCTCAACTAGAAATATAAATTATCCAATTTATTAAAGGAGGCCATGTTAGACATCACAAAAGTGGATAAAGCCAAAGATGCAATGAATGACCATTATGCTACCTCATATGCACTAGATGTCATATTAAATAAATCACTTAAATATAAAGACAACATTATGCTAAAGATTAAAACTTGGCATATTGAAATGATGTACAATACCTTTATTGGTGTTAAAATAATTATGCACATAGATAAGATATAGGAGTTAATCCATGACGTATAATGTGAAATATATGCTCTTAGTGATGGAGGATGAGAACCTGATTTTTTTTTTAATGTGAAAGTATCTAGTGTGAAATATATGCTCTTAGTGATGGAGGATGAGGACATATAAATTATTTTTGAATGTCAAGTGATGTTTCACACTAGAATCAACATGGTTAGAGAAGTTATAATAGATTAGAAAATTTTCAAAAATTACATGTCTAATTTGGATAGCTCTATCTAATAAATAATCCATGAACTTCAATTTATTCCTCCAAAAAAATTATAATAGGAAATATGTTAGTAAAAATCTATTGTGGTTTCATATCCAACACCTTAGCCCTAGATACAACCTCCACCATCAAATTTGATAGTAATAACTTATCTAGAGATTCAATTAAAACCAACTACATAGCATACTCCATTTTAGACAACACATTCTATGCCACCACCATTAGTATAGGTATTGTGCACACTTTAACTCTGTAATTTTGAATCATTTTATAGTAGGATGTGTTTCAACACTAGGAGAAGGTCTAAGTTGGTTAAAAATCCATAAAGAGTGGACACCTAGTTATGCTAATATATTAAAAACCTAAAATGGAGGTAGATTAGTATGCTACTTAGTTAAAAACATGAAAGGATGGGTAAGTAGGGCATAAGGTGTGAAAATTAGTAAAAGATATCTTAAAGGATTACTACAACTTTTTATTCTATCCTAGTTCCTTAGAATAGGCACAATTTTTAGCTTGATCATGGGGCATACTTCCTATGACTTTCTCTTTGAATGAGACTATTTAAGTCTAAGAAAGTGTTAGTAGTAAATAGGGATACAAAATCACAAAATATAGTTGATAGACACATGTGCAAATAACACTATTTTCTATTTTGTATCTATTTTTATATGTATTTTAGAACTAGAAAGCATGTTAAGGCCTTTATATTGTGAAGATTATTTTGTCTCTTTGTATAAAAAGTTGGAACATGAAGTGACAACATTTTGTAAAATCACTTTATATAATGTTCAATTATATTGTAAAAGAGTTTTGATGTGATATATATGTATATGAAGTTCTAAAATGGTTTACCTTGTAATATATTTTATCATTATTCTAGGCATAGTGAATGTTCTATTTGTTCACATCTATTAATCGTGTAGTTTATATTGAATGTTCTATCATTAAAATATGAATTTCATGTATAAATTTTTTAGCTTTAACTAAGAAATAACTTGGTTTAGTCTAAGTTATTTGTTGTATATTTTTGTCATACTTCACACAAATATCCATATAATATAATGTTATGATGGGTTTTTACAAGAACCTATACTAAAAATCACTCCACATCAGATCATTATAGGGGGTGTTGGAGTGTAAGTGATCATGTTTGTACTACTTCTTAATTATATGGCATTAAACAATTGGCTTCTACTATGTTGATGACATTACAAAGGTCTAGATAAGGGTATATAGTTTGTTAGAGCATGATATGCCTATTTTCACACCCCTATTATTTTTTGAATGTATTGAGATGCTTTGTTATACCATATTGATGACTAAAGTCATGAAGTTTAAAATTGATAGAAGTGTCGAACCTATATGTTTTAATTTGAATATTTATCTATACTATGTGTGTACAATCATTTATAATTGAGTTATCAAATATTTTTTTATTAATCTTTATGTTGATTAAGTGATTTGATAGAAAAATTATTGCATTTAAGTAACTATTTAATTAGATTTAGCATGGGCCACATTTCCTACAGTTGTTCATAGTACACCTAGCATATTCTTTCAATTTTCTTTATTATGAGCAATGATATTGTGTAGTATATACATTCTATTTTAATTATAAAAAATATAATTATGATTTATTTGAATTTGACTTAAGAAATAAATTGATAAGGTAGAAGTAGATTATTGTTTATAAAAATTTCACTTGTCATGTTTTAAAATAATGGAACTTTCACTTGATAAGAATTAGAAGTGGTCAAGTTGCAGATAATCCATTCATAAACAGTTTATTAGAATTTTTCTAATTAGTCATTTTTCTATTGATATTTTTATAATGATACAATTTGTCCTCAAAGTCATATCACATATTTATAGTCATATTGATCATAGTAATTTGAATATTTAGGTAAATAATATTAGGACATAAGGTTGACATCTATGTTTCATATACCTTTAAACCTAAGTCTATTCTAAATAAGATTTAAGTCATAAGATATGTAACAAATTAATATAATAGATGGCCCCTCAGATGTCATATTGAAAGGTGGTTAGTATAAGGTAACATGGTTAGTTTAGTTTATTTTAAACTATGGTTAACATGTTTTGAGTTCAAAGTAAATTGGGCATCTATATAGTGGTTATCAACAATCCACCATAGATATTTGAAAGTTGTGGAGATTAGTGAGCTCAAAGCTCAATGCTTGATCATTTTATATAAAATACACTTGGAAATTAATAAAATTTAAAACATGGTGTGCCTATCTCAAGATTTGATTTTGGTGATCACATTAGTTATGTAGACAATAAATTTATTAATTGGATAGTTATATCACTAGTTTGGCCAAATTATTTTTTTTTGTTAGTAAGAGTTACAAGCCAATGGATTTTTAACATGTCTATATGAGAAATTAAAGTCAATTACTCTCATATAAAAGAGATGATTTTATTTGTGTTCATTTTCATTTTCAATATTTATATGCAAAAGTATAGTTATGTTGGTTGGAAAACCATGTTGAGAAAGGTATGAAGAGATACAAAGAGGTTTCAAAGCATTTTTCATGGAATCTTTAGTTATAAGTTATGTATGAATAATTTTGGGTTTATAACTCCAAAGCTTGAAAGATATTCTTGGTGGTACATTTCTTGGTTTTTGATGATCAATGATATGCATTGAGTTTGATTAATTTGTCAGCTTTATCTAGGTTCTATTGATATGAACATGTCAAGTTTTTAAGGTAGTTTCATGCATGATAGTTTTCTATGTTGAGTTTCTTTCATGAATATTTTAGTATGAGTTTAATGATAGAATATGTTGGTATCTGTATATAATTTTGGATAATTTTATTACGAGATATTTATTTAAAATTTTCTATTACTATTTGGAAACACATTTTATGTGAAAATAATGGTATTAAAAGATTGTGATTATGTGTACTTTTTGGTTCAAAATGCCTTTTTGCATACATAAGTGGAATTTTTCCTTAGATTCATGAATCATTATCTAATTAGAATGTTGATTAAATTTTGCATGTCACCTACTCAATATTTTGATCACATGATATTTCTTTATGAATACATAGGTTCATTTGTATGTCCATTTTTATTTCAATGAAATATGGTTTAAGCTTATGACAGTATTTTGTGCTTTTAGTTGGAGTAAAGGAAATTTTTGATAATGAATATGAGAAAAAATGGGTAGTTGTTTTTTCATTCATAGTCAATTGATCTTCTTAGGGGTTGTTAGATTTTTTTCAAGTAATTTTAGTTGGGATATTGTGAATGTTTTTAGTTATATGCAAGCAATTTATTTTTTTAAGGCTTGACTAATATATGTGATGTGATGATGTTTGATCAAAGTATTGGTGTCCATTTCATAAAGTAAAGTTTGCATGGGTTATATTTATTTGTTTTGTGAAAATAAAATACACAAATATTCATTTTGTTGCTTTCACCATATGTTTTGATTGAGTGTGTATGAAATAATTATGAGGTATGTTTTATATTTTATCAGTGTTGAGTATGCTTAAAATTTAGTCTAGAGTATATCTTAGTCATTTTTAAGAAATTATGAATATAAGGGTTTTTAGTTCAAGGAAAAAAATTCATTTTAAATGAATGTCTGAAAGAATTATTTTGCACCAGCTGAGCTGGCTGAGTTATGATGTGTTGTTAACATTTGATATATTTGCCTTTATTTCTCTTCATTGGTTCAACTAAGATATTTTATTGAATTTTTCATCTTTATTAAAACATAAATATTTGATTTCATGAGAAAATTTGAAGTCAATTGGTGTAGTTTGATATAAGGAGAAAACAAATCATAATTGTTTCTATAATAGATTCTTTGTTATATCAAAGTGTGTGTTATTTTCTGAGTCATTAGTCTATTGGTCAGCATATGGACATATAATATTATTACTATGGATAAAATATATAAAATATTAGGCAATTATTTTGGTGATATATAGACATGTTAATAAATTACATGGATTTTTAGCTTATTTTAACTTACACATGAATGGTTAAACATATAGCAATTAGCACATTCTTAAACTTTTTGGTATACTAGAGCATTCATATATAGATGGTATATTTTCTCATTAATTTAACCAAGGTTAGATCATAAAAATGTTTTATTTTTAATTTTCAATTAGTTATTAAAAATTCTAAGTTTTAGTCTGAATAATTGACTTCTAATCATATTTAGTCTAAAGATCAAGAAAATTATTTAATATGTCAAGGTATACCTCAGACTTGTATGATTTAGGAAGAAATGTTTGGGTCAGAGGTAATGATCGACACATAAAGAAAACTCCTTCACATGGTAGTTCTTGAGGTCAATTATGTCATGGTCGTAGGGATAATAATACTTTTACTTAGCCATTTAATTATGGAACCTAGGTATCTATTCATTTTGATGCCACTAATCATATTTTTTGAAATGCAGTTGAGTGTTTATCTAATATATCCTTGAATTTTCATGGTGATAGAGGATTGAGGAGATCACATTGGGGACATCATCCTTATGGATAAGGCACTCCAAGTGAGTCATCTAAACATATGTATATTATTATCTATTTTGATCCACATAATATTCCATTGCATGATTAAACTAAAAATGTGCTTGATGTTACTACAAAATATTATTGATCAAATTCATTTACTCTACTTAATACTAGGATTATTAACCTTGAGCATAAGACACCTACTTCTTCTAGTAGGAAACATGATAGTAGCCCTACCACATAGCCTTTAGGGACTAGGATGTTAAATAAAGTAAAATTGAAGGTTTATGATCTTGAGGGTAATTGTTTGATTGAAATTTCCATTGCTTCCACATAATATATTAAGTACCAAACTGATAAGGGTGATCCATTAATTAATTTAATTTTTGATGTTGAGTCTGACTAAATTCTTATGTTCATGTTGATGTTTTGACTTGTTGTCATGATATTGAATTTTTTATCACGTGGATATTATTTTTATTCTATTTATTATGTTTTATGAAAACATGTTTACTTTTATACAGAATAATCTATCATCATATTTACTTTATAATGAGTAAGAGCTTATGGAATCTAATATTAGGAGTACTTCAATTTATTTAAATATTAATATTTATTTAATATTGTTATGCAGAATCTGATGTTTATTTGAGTGTTTTTAAGTGAGTTAAGGGCCCCCACTCATTAGAAGTGTTATTGATTGATTATATATTTAATTTTATCTACTAGACTTTATTTAAAGTATAAACATATAGAGATTAAGTCATAAGTTAACTAAGTGAGTTTTTTAAAATTCAATTAAAGTTAACAATAATTAAAGTCAGTTGTAACTTATTTTTTTAACTATCTCTAGAGGATATTACTTTATAAGCATATTTAAGTACATTACAAAGGGATAAACACATACATGTGAAGAGCTCTCTTTGAAGTTTGAAATTTATTCATATTTTATTTCTTTTGTATAAAAACATCTCTAAGATTAAATTATTATTTGTAGATAGACCAAACAATAAATTTTTTTTTTAACTAATAAGGGGGTAAAAATTTATTCATAATCGAGACAAAAGACCAATTATACATTTTTCTCCTGTTCCACCAGATGGACCAGTTTTTGATACAGATTCAGAGGGAGGTTAACTTCCTCAGTAATGTTCCAGAATGTCCCATTCTCCGTGGCCCACTTCGCAAGGCAGTCAGCAACCTCATTCCACTCCCGCGGAATGTGTTGGAAAGAAATCGAATTCAAAGAAGAACTTAAATGCTTAATCTGCTGAATAATGGTTTGTAAACACCAGTCCGTCTTACCTGAATTATCCTTGTTCAACAAATCAACCACAACTTGTGAATCGGATTCACAAATGACATTGAGTAATCCACGACGACAGCAACTCTCCACAGCTTCCAGAATGGCCCCCGCTTCCATCCGGTTATTTGTATACCAGCCTTTGTAAATGGAAAACAAGAATATGATGTTCCCAGAGCTATCCCGGGTGATACCTCCTATTCCTGCATCCCCTGGGTTCCCACGGGAAGACCCATCTGTATTAATTTTAATCCAACCAGCTGTTGGGAGCGCCCACCGTCCATTTCTGCTAATCGGCCGAGCCATCTTATTTCTGCAGTTCGCCGGCCGATTTGGTTTCCTCTCCACGTCATCTCCAGGGAAGATAATCCCCAAGCGTCCAAAGACTCCCGCCGCCTCCTGCTGCAAACTGTTGTCAGGTGTACACTTGGCAAGAAGAGTTTCTTGGATCGCCAAAATAATCTTATTCCACACCAGCTGCAGTTCAGTTCGCGCCCCCCTGAAGATTCGCTTGTTCCGCTCCAGCCACAAATTCCACAGGATGAAGGAAGGTCCCACCTCCCAGGCATTCTGTAACAGAGTATTTTTAACAGGGGCGCTGCCCATTCGATCCCAAAACTCCTTTAAAGAAGAAACATGCCTGCAGGGTGTTCTCCACGCACTCCACCACAGATGCCATACCCGTTTAGCAAACGAACACTGGAAGAATAAATGCGCCCCTGTCTCCTCGTTGGTACAACACATCACACAAATAGAAGGTCCCTGAAATCCTCTACAACAAAGATTATCCCAGGTGAGGCACCTATTGTGTGTGAGGAGCCAGAGAAAAAAGTTACATTTGGGCCACGCCATTCGGTTCCAGACTTTCTTCCCCCATTGAAACAGTCCTGCTTCCCCCGTTTTCTCCAGCAAAGACTTATAACCAGCAGCAACGGAGTATTGCCCTGTAGAATCCCCACTCCAAGCCAATTCATCACTTCCTTGCAACACAGAACACCTTCTAGTCTCGAGAATGAGGGATAATTCCTCGCGTTCCTCCTCCGATCCCCCGGGAGGCCAGTCAGAGGAGTGTTTCCACCTGTATCCAATGGTAGTGCCCATATTGTAAGCTTCCTTGTACTGCCTCACCGAACTCCACCCAGCAGCATGAAAAGAGTCCGCAAGAGTTTGGAAATGCGGGTGTGACTGAAGAAGCGGGGGTGACCCATCCCAAGAGTCCTCCCAGAATAAGGCCTCAGATCCACTGCGGCACATCCAGAACAGACCTTGCTTCACCAAATGTGCACCATGCTTAAGGGTATCCCATATCATGGACCCCCTCCCCTCAAGAGGAAATCTGGCAATATCATGAATATTAATGCCCGGAAGATATTTGGCTGTCAGAATTCTAGCCCACCAAGCAGAATGACTAGTACACCAGCGCCAGTAAAGCTTTGCGGCCAAAGCTTGGCTAGCCAGAATAGCTGAGCGTAATCCCAGACCACCATCCTGCTTAGGCCTGCACACTAAATCCCATCTAACAAGACTCCATTTAGAATTTTGCAGATTGCCCCCCCACAGAAACTTCCTAGAAAGAGCATCATACTCTTTTAGAAAGTAAGCTGGTGCACTCTGAACCATGCTCCGGTAAATTGGTAGAGCCTGAATAACTGATTGTAACAAAATCACCCTACCTGCTGTAGAGAGCCATCTATAGGTCCAATGACTTACCTTCTGTCTCAACCTGTCAAGAATATTCTGCCAGAATAGCCTGGGTTGACGCCCCACAACAATAGGAACCCCTAAGTAAACCACTGGGAGAGTCTTAATCTGGAACCGAAGAATGGCAGCTATTCTCCTCTGGATAGCCTCCAGAGTATTAAAGAAATAAATTGAAGATTTTTGCTCACTAATCTGCTGCCCCGACGCTGCCAAATAAATATCAAGAGTGATGCGGAAAGATTCCGCTTCCCGGATTCGGGCCTCCCCAGCAAGGATAGTGTCATCAACAAATTGGAGATGGGACAAGGTGGTTACCCCTCTCTCCCATCTCCATCCCCGGATAACATTCTGAGAAACCTGGCAGTTGAAGAGCCTCCCAAGCCCTTCGGCCATGAGAATAAACAAATAAGGAGAAATGGGGTCCCCTTGCCGTAGTCCTCTAGAAGCACCAAAAAGTTCAGTTGGGGCTCCATTCACCAGAACCGAGAAGGAAGGTGTGGTAATACAGCTTAACACCCACCTAGTCCAATCCTGCTTGAAGCCGAAAGCTAAGAGAATTTTCTGTAAGAACCTCCAGCTAACTCTGTCATAGGCTTTGGCGAGATCAAGCTTGATAAACATAGCCCTCTCTTGGGACATCTTCATGGAATGAATAGCTTCCGAAGCTATCACCACCCCATCCAAAATTTGTTTGCCAGCCACAAAACCTCCTTGCTCTTCTGAAATAAGATTGGGGAGGAGCCTTTTCAGCCTTTGTGCAATGAGCTTAGTAATCACTTTGTAGATAACATTGCAAAGGGCAATGGGTCTATACATTTCTAGCTTATTTGCTTGTTCCTTCTTCGGGATAAGCACCAGAAATGTAGCATTCAATGCACGTAGCATTTCCTTGCTAGAATAAGACTCCTGAATGACACTCATCAAGTCTTGCTTAATAATGCTCCAGAACTCTTGGAAAAAGTCAGCTGGAAATCCGTCAGGACCAGGGGCCTTACCTTTCTTCATGCTGAACACCGCTTCCTCCACTTCAGCACTCTCAATAGGACGCATAAGCTCTTCATTCATTCTATCATCCACCAAGGATGGAATACAAGACAGCACTGCGTTTTTTGCCCCTTCATCTGGCAAAGTATCGCTGTCAAAAAGTTTTGTAAAATACCGGACAGCTTCTCTGCTAATGTCTTGGGAGGAGGAGAGGTGCGTTCCATCCTGAGTAATAAGCGAAGTAATAAAATTACCATTTCGCCTCCCTTGCACAGAGTTGTGAAAAAAGGCAGTGTTCTTATCTCCTTCCTGAAGCCAATCATTGCGGGCCTTCTGTTTCCAATAGATTTCCTCCCGAAGTTCCCATTCAGCAAGTGTATTAGCAGCTCTAGCCTCCATCCGGCTAAGGTCCTCCGAAAGCCCAGTATCTCTTATTCGCCTAGTAATGTCGTCCAAGTGATCTTGCGCTTTCTTCTTCTGACTGTGTAAATCCCCAAAACAAATCCTGTTCCATATCTGGAGTTTCCTTTTAACAAATTGAAGCTTTTTCAAGAAGGAGTACATAGCTGTGCCATGAGGTGGGGCTCCCTGTCTCCACCATTGGCTTATGAGATCATGAAGAGAAGGATCTCGGAGCCACATCAGCTGGAATTTGAAAGGGGGCTTTCTAGGACCCCCTATCCGGCCTATGGAAAGTTTAATCGGCCAGTGGTCCGAACCCCTCCCATCCAAGATCTCACAAGTGAGAGCAAAAGCGCTAGAATGCCAGAAAGAGGAAACTAAAAATCTGTCAAGACGTTCTGAAATGGCATCATTACCTGTTCTTCGGTTGCTCCAAGTAAAAAGCCCGTTGGAGGGTTTCACATCCGAGACACGGAGCACTTCAATGTTATGGCGAAGGTACTCAGAAGAGGCGCCTAAGCGGCTTGACCCACCACGCTTCTCCTCCAAGCTCAGAACAGCATTAAAGTCCCCCGCTATTATCCACGGTAAGTAAGGGAACCATTGTCGGATGTACCGGATATGAGACCAAAGCTGTTGCTGCCCCTCCATGCTAGCCGGTGCGTAAACTGTAGTGACCAAGCATAACTCACCTGTTTCCAAAGAGGAGGCAATCATAGACAAGGCCGAAATACAGGTAACCCAAAGTTGTGGAATGATTTTCCTCTGGTCCCATCCCATAGCAAGTCCTCCCGAGGTACCTCTAGCTCCAACACACTGCCATTGCCCAAAATGCCAAATATTTGGCATACAAGCAATTAGAGAATCAACAGTAAGCTTCGTCTCCTGGATGCAAAAGATATCAGGAGAGTGGTCCCACACCAAACTACGAATAGCTTTTTGTCTGGGGTAGCTATTCAAACCCCTTGCATTCCAAGATAACACTATCATTGGGTGGATTGGGAGAAATGCTCTTCCAAGGGCTTAACAGCCCCAGATTCCACCAATAAATCACCTGTAACTTTGAGTTTATCCTGATCTTTCTTCCGACCCACCTTAGGATTAACGGATGGTGTGACCTTTTTGAATTGTTTTTGACTTAGCCCCAGGGCCAAGGCTGAATTTTTGTCTTTTTTCCACGCATCACCCTCCTTCACCAAATCTGCCCATTTTACTTCTTTCTCCTTAAGCTCATTCATACACTCATGCTGCCCTTCCTCTAGAGCCAGAGGTTCTGCTAGAGGTGTAAGGTCCATCCTAACCTGCCCCCCCCAAGGAATCTGGCAACTGCTTCTGCTGTCTGGAAGCTTCTCCAATATCTTGCATAAGAAGACCCTCTTCAATAACCATATTATCTAGGGCCTCAAACCTATTAAAACCCTGTTCCAACTGCCTTTCTGCAGTTCCTCGCCTCGGACCTCGGCCTCTAGCTCGCTTCCTAACTGGAATAAAATCCTCCACTCCACTATTGAATTGATCCACAGAACTCTGCGCCAAACCCCCAGGGATCGGATTCTTGCCTTTGCTCAAGTAGTCCGATTGGGTTTTAGCTTTTTGATTTTGCCCTACGCTTCCAGAACCCTTATCAGCAGGAACTGAAAATGGCGTTGGAGGTTCTGGCATTCGTCCTTTGTCTTTGGCAGCCAGAGGGCATTGTCTATGTAAATGTCCATAAGCATGACAGATTCTGCATCTGAAGGGAATGGATTCATAGTCAATCTGCTGAATCCATGTTAGTGAACCCAAACAAATCTCCAAAGAATCAGGAAGAGGCTTGGATAAATCCATGTCTACACAGACCCGAGCATAAGTAATGAATTTCTTATCTAAGGATTGATGCGCTATCGCTGTTGGTGTCCCCAACAAGGCCGCTATCTGTTTGAGGATGTCTTCCCGCCAGAATTCCAGCGGCAACCGTGGGAGCCTCACCCAGACCGGGACACACGCTGGCAAATCCTCAGCCGTATTAAAACCAACATGCCATGGTTTGAGAAAAAGGCCTGCTCGTTCATAAAAGTAAGGACCCCCTTCAAAAATGCGATTACGATCCGCAACAGAGGAAAAACTTACCAGGAAGTAATTGTTCCCTGCTAACATAATGTCAAAATCCCCGTCAACTGCCCAGGAGCGCCTAACCCAGGCTTCCAAAGCTGGCTGAGGGATTCTAATTCCCAGGAACTTGCAAATCAATGTATGTGAAGAAAGGTAAGCAATGTCCTCCTGAACTGTTTCTTGAGGAATGACAAGCACAGGACGGTCCTGCCTTCTGAGCAAACATCCATTAATTTTATTCAACTTTACCTTGTCGCTGGAATAGATTGCAGTCTGGCCCGAATTCTTTTCTCCCAACTCACTATCATTCCCTCTGAGCCCTTCTGCCTGGTTTCCTGCCGCCGGTTCGCCCTCGTGCCCTTCCCCGCACGCAGACATCACTCCGTCCTCCTCCTAGACCAAACAATAAATTATCTAACATGAAGCAATCCAATTTTTTATCACATGTATATCCGGGTTTTTTTTTTTTTTAATTTAACAAACCATTTATCTGAGTCTATTAGGCCTAATATCTTTTGATTATTGTAAATATGTAGTCATATGATAAGACATCCATGTAATTGACCTAAATAATGATGAATACATCACATCCTATGACATTTTGTTGATATTTTGATTGTAATTTATTATATTTTGATGATTGTTTGTATTAAAAAATTATATTCTCAATAAATCGTATTTCATTTTATTCTAAGATGAGTCTTGTCTCAAGTCTCACAATTTTTTTTTTTAATTATGGTTATTTAATTTCATTTTCTATTTTGAATTAGCTTAGTTTTAAATTTGAATAATTTAGATAATTAGTTTATATTTAATTATCATTTAGTCTTTTTGTTATTACTTAGTTATTTCATTCATTCTTTTCATATTTATTGATCTTTAAGTTTAGATTCTTACATTTGATCATTATTTTTTTATATTTTTATAGTTTTATAAATTCTTCTTAAGTTAGGTCTTTACATTAATTTGATTTTGTTTATTAGTTTATTTTTATTTAACTTAGTTAATATTTGTAACAAGTAATATTATTCTTAGATTAAATTTTTGTTATTTCTTAGATTAATATTTATCTCCTTTTATTATTGTTCTTTCATTTAGTCTTATATTACTTTAATTTCATAAGATAGATAATTAGAAATTTACTTGTTTATTTGATAGTTTGGAGTTATTTAGTTTAGTATCATTCTTTTTTTCTATCAGATTAATATGTGAGTGTTTATTTATATTTCATTATTTGGTATCTATTTTATTTTGTTTTATTTATAATTTGGCTTTTTTTGTTTCTTAATATATTTTGAGCTTATGAGATATCAATATATTATAAATATATTTTATTTAACAAAATTATAAAGTATCAAATATCCTTCCTTTAGGGTACTACTTATTCTATATGTTTTCTCTATTGGATAGGTTAGATTACATAGTTTTGATCTGCTTTTTTTTAATATTTAAGACATTTGAGTTTTGAATTATAATTATGATTTGTTTGATATTTAACTTGATCTTCATTTCCCATAACTATTATAAAAACCTTTATACACATATTTGGAATCAATTCTCATTCCTTATATCCTTATGATTAAATTGATATAATTCCATCTAAACCTTTATGATAAGTGAAAGGGTTGATTTATTGGCATGACATTTTTTACAGTCAATAGATTTGGAAACTCTGTTGGGGATAATTTTAATAAATCTTATTTCTTTTATCTATTTTAATATTTCATTTTAATTTTATTACCCATAACTATTGAATGTTCACCTCCCATTATCCATCGTTTGATATATATTTTTGAATATCAAATTTACATTGTTTCTAATCTTACTCATTATTTTGGATATAAAAGACCTTACATTTTACCTTATATTCTTAAAACTATAACTGAGAAAGTAAAAGAAGTGAAATTTAAAATTGATTGGTATGAAAATATTGTTAGGCTATATCATTTCCATATTTTTGAATAAAATCATTGAGTTTGTCGAGAAAGAGAACAAATTTTAATTTCTAACCCTCCCTATAGAATAATTTAATAATGTATATCTTTTTGAGGATTTTACATTTGAAAATTTTATTATTCTCTTAGATTTTAATTTTTTTATTGAATCTAATCCAACTATATAGTTAAATCAGTCTATTTAGGTTGTGGAATCTACTAAAAATTTTAGACGAAGAACAAGAAGAAAAAAGGGTTGAAGACTTGATTCTAAATCTACAAAACAATATAAATCAAGTAGAAGTAATTGATAATAAAGTAGATTTTGATGAATATGTTTCTCAACCCTTAATAAATCCTTGGATTCTTAGAAATCGTATTTATATCAGTGCTTATTCTAGTAAATTACATTTGTTAAAAGAACATAATGTCCTTAAGTTCTTAGGAATCCCTAGTGAGTCTTGGTAAGATCATTTAAATTCTTTTAAATTAGTTTGTGCTACTCTTGATATTGTGAATGAAAATGTTTCTCTTTGATTATTTTCACAAACTTTAGAAGGTACATTTTATCAAGTTTTTATTAGCCTTCCTTCTAGTGTTATTAGTACTTGGAAAGATATAGAGGATTGGTTATAGGTTTTTTTGCCAAACCTAAATAAGATCTAGATTTAGTGACAATGAATTGGTTAATATCTCTATTGATATAGTTGAAATGGTTTATTGATTTATAACTAGACTAATTAGGTTGTGTCAAAATATTCCCCATGATATTAGACCATCTAAAAATTTATCTAGACTATATGTTTGTAATGATTTACCACTAAAATATAAATAGGGTATAAAAGACAAATATATTATAGACTATGATGAAAATTTAAATTTTTATATTGGATATGAAAATAAAATAAATGTGTTTCTTTTAATGCATATCTACCACATGTTTAAATTCCCATAATGTATTTTCTTAAATCCATTCATAAACTTAGTAATGAAATGGTCACCCTAAAATGACAATTAAAAGAAAAAACATCTACATTAAGTAAATTTTCAATTCTTTAGAAAAATAAAAGTGAATAAAAAGTTCATTATTGTAACATATGTGAATTAGATCATAATCCTAGAACTTATATAGTTGTACAAAAGTTTAAAATATATATTCAAGGAAATGATAATATCTCTATTGATCTAGCTAATAATATAAATATGTCTAGATTTAATGAATTTTCAGATGATATCAAAACTTCTAATGTCTATACTACCAACAATAGATAAATATATTATTCTAACCAAAAAGATAACTCTAACATAGCTAATAATTAGATATCATATTCTATAAACCAAGATATAGGTAAACATACATATAGTAATGTTGCATCTAATACTACTGTAATTAGTTCCATAAAAAATAACCCTTCATCAACTAGTTTTAATACTACAAAATACATTCTTTATAAGCCCAATAATTATACTCATATTCATCATCTAGAGTTAGTTCTTACAATATTATAGATGATTTGGACACTATTAAGGTAATTTTTTTCATTATTGTAGGTTACTGGTCTACTTGGTTAACTTGATAAAATTAATGATGCTATCAAAAATCCAACTTATAAAAATATGGTAAGATTTCCAAAAAAAACTAAAATTAATGAGCAATCTGATGTTTTTGCTCAGATTCATGATCCTCATAATGATTATATAGCTCATTTTTATGTTTTAATTACAATTTCTTTTAAAATTATTCCTAATTTCATCCTTGATAGTGGGGTCTCTAAGAATATAACATTGAAATTTATCCCTAATCAAATAGGTATATCCTATGAGTTTGATAATAGAAAACTTATCGGTTTTTATTCTCATCAAACTAAAAGTTGTGATAATTTTCTTGATATTTTTATCAAAATATCTCAAGATGAAATAATTATATGTATGAATAATGTTCAAGTGGTATATATTCCTAAAAAATATGTTATTATTTTGGGAAGAGATTGACCAAAAGCAACTACTGGTTTTTTAGGAAAGGATTTAACATGGGTTCTTGTTGGTAATGAGATCGATTTCATGTAAAAAAAAGAATGGTGTTTCATTAAAATTTTGATTTATTTTCTTTAGAAAGAAATTTATAAAACTTAAAAGAAGGGTGAGATTAGTAAAACTTGATATGTTGTGTGTATATTAATTAGATGATTGTGGAGACTCCTCTTTATCTAGGGAGGAATGACCTGTAGATAAGATAGTTAATTAGTTGAATATTAGGGTGGATTGCCTAGCATGAGCTAGATCCAAGAAGTACAAGCTTCTTTGGAGGCTATCAACCCACACTTTTAAGTACTTAAGTTCTAAAAGTGAAAGATAAATTACTTACATAAATAATAGAAGATAAAGAAATCAAATAAAATAATTTCTTGAGAATAAATAAGTGCTTTTAACTAATAATAAATGATTATATATCAATATTACATAAATCAAATATGGTTTAAAAGATTGAGTGATCCTCTATGATAAGACATAAAATTAAAAAATGAGACTTGGTTAGGGTTTGATAGGTCAAATAAGTTTGTTGTTAAAAATTATAGATAGAGATCATCAGTGGTTGGAATGAAACCAATGACGGTTAGGGTCAAACTATTAGTGGTTACTATTATGTTTGGCTTGGGTGAAATAAATCTGGTTGGGAAGATTAAAAAAGGGTTATGGAGGGTGAATTCAGATTGGATATTGGTTACGAGGTAGAGGGTAGTGTTCATAGGTATTGGGTTTAGGTATTAGGTGTTTGGATGGTTCTAGGTAAGAGAGGAAGTACCTATAGTTGCCTAACTATAACATGGGAAAGTGAGATAAAAGGGGAGTAAATAGGAATTGACAAAATAAATGAAAGAATATGAGATTGTTAGAAAATATAAATACTTAGCTTTTCATGGGTTGCTAGTCTGAATAATGTAAAGATTGGTTGAAAATATTATTGTGGAGCCTAGAGCAATTCTGGTAGAGTGATAATACTTTGGCTATTGATTGGTGAGTTACAACAACACTTTATATCTCTATCATGGTCATTGGTTTGTTGGAATCTTTTCTCATATTCATTAGGAATGAAAAGAGTACTTGAATAAGAAGATTTTCATAAGAAGTTTTGATGACTATTGATTTCCTTTCACTTCCTCTTCCTCTCTTAATATAGAAGAAAGGGAGTGGTGAAACAATAGGTTTAACAAGGTGTTCAACAAGTTGTCTAAATTTAGCCTAACATGCATTGATTATATAGACAACTAAATTAGTTATTAATAAAAAAACAAGATAGAGTCTGAGTTGGAGTTAACTCCTGAGGTCGTTAAAGGTTGACCATCAGTGGTTGAGGTTAACCATCGATGGTTAAGGGTCGACTATCGATAGTTGAGAGGGCAAAGTTAAAATGGTAGAGTTAGCCATTGTGACTTATGTTTGATAGTTGAAAAGTTGTGAAATGGTCCCAAAGGGGTCTTGGGGTGATCTAAGGTTATGTGGTTTTCTAGTGTTTACATTTTGTCCCTTTTTGTTATGTAGTTTTTATCTATAATATGCAAAATAAAAAATAAATGGTGGGTCAAAGTTTTGATTACCTTGAGTATGGGAAGAGGTGTTCCCCCTCAATACAATAAGTGATGAGGTAAAATGGAATTAGGTTTGGGATTGATAAGAGGTTAAGTTGGTGATAGGTTGGGCATTGAAGCACAAACATGTGCACAAAAGGTGACTACGTGTAATATCATAGATCATGTATATACTAGTTTGCCATAGTTGAGGTAGGTGTAAAACATGGTTGGTACTAGAAGGATAAGTGACAAGTGGACTAAGTGACTACATTTAGGCATGGAGGTTATGTTTTCACTCATAAATGCAATTCTCCTAGGTGAGGTCAATGTATTCATAAGTATCCAAGGTAGGAAGTGATCTTGGAAAAATAAAAATGGTTAGTGCTCAAAGGTAGCACAAGTTCAAAATATACAAATATGACAAAGTAGTCAATGTTGTGAAAATGACCAAGGTAAGGTTATCATAAAACATAAAAAAATTGGGAAAAAATGACCAATGTTGAAGTGATGTGGGTGGTTGTTCAATTGGAAGATAATGTGTACACTAATGGTTGGTAGTGGTGATTATGATTATGTTAAAAATGTTTGGGTGGGATTGTAAAATCCCATAAGGGGTTGACCATCAATGGTTAGGGTCAACCATTGATATTCATGTAATTACCATTAGTGGTTATACATAAGCCCTAAAAGGGTAATCATAAAAGGTAAAAATGGGGTTTAATATTCTCATTTGTAGATTTATGACCTTTGGTGATTAAAGTTATTGTGTGTGAATAAAAATGATGGCAGTTGAGTGTGCTTAGCTGAAAGGGGTGTTGAATGGGTGAGATTGACTAAGAGTTGGTATTTGAGAAGAGCATAGGATAGCTCACCAGGATGCAACAAATATGAGGGAGAGCATGGGTCTAGGAAATGGTTATGAGGGGTCCTCCATAATGGTAGTCATAGAATAAGGTAGGTGATGTTCTAGAATTTGTATCTTTAGACTCGAATTTGGTTTTATTGGGTTGTTTATTACTATGGATAGGTGGGTTAGGAATTTTGAAAATTAAGGGAGGGGGTGAAATTGATGTTGAAATTTTGGTATATGGGTGAGACTTAGATGGAGGGAGGGTGGAGTGGTTTAGGTAGTTGTTTTATTATTATTTTAAGAGTTTGGTGGGGTAGACCTAGGGTTAGGTCACTGATGATCACCACATAGTGACCATCAATAGTCATTATCAACCATCACTAGTCAATAAGTGACCATAAAATAACTAATGAGTGGATCATTAGTGGTTAACCACCTAACCATTGATGTTCGATAGTAGATCAATGATAGTTATAAAAATAACCATCACCAATCGACACTCAACCATTATCGGTCATTGTGAGGTTAAATGTAATGTCCCTTACTTAGGGGCTCCTTTTTTTCTGCAAAAGCTCTGATACCACTGTAATATCCCCTTCAAACGGGGAATATAGAAACACAAAATCTCTGAACAAAGATACGATTTTGCAAGATAATTTCAAATAAATAAATAAATCACAGTAAATCTCTTAACTGGCAAATCACTAATCTTATTATTGTCCAGATGGTTACAATAGATGTCCTCAGTCATGCATGAAAAGGAATATTCAGAGACGGTCTTACAAACTTGATTATCTTCCAACAATCTAAAAAATAGCCTGAATCTATGCGTCTCAGCCTGCTGTGTCAAAAACACAGTCGCTGACATCGGTTATACTGCCATCATCAGTCGACCGGGGTCGTTAACCTACCGACATCGGTGATAGGTCAGCCGATGTTGGTCACTGTGGATCTCTGTCCACTGATGTCGGTCTTTGTATGAATCTGTACGAACTTCATATGGTTGCCAATAAAGCACACCCTATCTGCTTCAACCCATGATCTAAAGATATATGGATCTAATACAGAAAAAGATTTATCTATATAATTTATTGAATCAAACTTAATAAAATAAATACCTGGAATACTATGATAACTTCTGTGTGAAGTTATCTCTCAAACCTATAAACCTCTATGATAACTTCTGTATGAAGCTATCTCTCAATTTGGCAATAGATCAATTGATATCTCACAGCCTCTGAATCACACACAATGAAGAGTGGATGTTCTTCACTGCAAATGGAATCCTAGAACCCTTGGCTCAGTCTTCACAAAAGAATTATTCAAAATCAATAGTCAATAATCAATGGATAATCTAATAATGGCCTCCATGAGAAACCCTTATACCCTAAAAAAGATATGTTTGCCCTAATTAGGGTTTCTTAAATTAGAATTAAGGTTGCTAATAAAAAATAGGCTAAATAATTAATATTTGATTAAATCAATCAAATATTAATATCTCCCTCAATATATGTCCGATCAAGCCCAAACGAAAGCCAACTGGAAAAATTTTGCTAAACAAAGCCAAGCCAATCTCCATCAAGACCCTCTAACCATCCTATCAGCCTATGAGGGTCGCATAATAGGCTAACCATGAACTTAGAACATGTCAACTAAAAAGGGGACATGACAATCTGCCCCTCCTAAAATTGCTTGCCCTCAAGCAATCGCTAAATGACAAATCAATCAATCCACCTGGATCCCAAATGTAGTCATGATCTCCACCACTGTCAATCAACATGAACTCCATGGCATGTCCCTCACAACTCTCATCTAATGGAATCACTTCATCTCTAGTACTAAGATAAGCACCCCAACATCCAATCCATAATGAAAATCAACAGGCAACTCAAGTAAACTCCTTACCTGAATAATATCTAAATCTGGATTGTGAAGGCTAGAAATAGTCATATCATCATCAACCTGTGACCCGACTATAATATAAAGTTGAGTCCTTACCACATGTGATAACTCCTAAACTGAACTCACCTCAAGACCAATCTCATCCTCATATCTCTCCTGTGTTGGTGCCAATGTGCACTCGTCATCACACTCTATCATGTCATGTCATATGAGCATCTCCAGCTGATGAAAAAACATATATATGAAGCTATTGCCCTATATTGCCTTAAGAATATGTGTCTTCCCATCAACATCAAAGCAAACCTCCATGTCCTTGAGATGAAGAGTAACTTCCTCAAAAGAATGAAGCCACCTCATACCCAAGACTAAGTCTATATCCCCCATGTTCACCACATAGTAATCAGCCTTGAACTCATAGTTGTTCAAGCACAATGGGAGGTCTCTAATCATACTCTCACACCTAAGAGTGTGACCATTGGATACCTTAACGCTGATGCCCTCAAAATCTTTGTTAGTGAGTCCACACTTCTCCAAAAATCTAGCATCTATGAAATTATATGTGGCTCTTGTATCAAGAAGGGTGATGACCTTCTGCCCTGCCAAAACTCCACAGAGTCTGAATGATTCATCTGACTGAATGCTGGATAGGTTTGCCTCCTATATGTGGAGCTCTAATTCTACCTCTGCCTTAGGATTTGAAGCCTCTACCTCTACCCCCTTAGAACTATTTTGCTATTCAAAATCCTCTAAATTTGAATCCTCATAATATGCCCACATCACATGATTTGCCTTGCCCTTAGGCCTCAAAGGGAAATGATGATTGATATCATATGGACCTTTGTAATAGAAGCAAAGCTATTTCCTACGTAGATCGTTAAGAGCCTCTCGATCCAAAGGTGGTGCTGCTGGGTTGGCCTTTGAATCATTCTTAACACCTGATTTATCTTTGTTGAAATATAATCCCTCTCTATCTCTGTCCGAGCACTTATGGTCCCTGGATGAAGAAGTACCTCTAGAGTTAAATCTACTGGATAGGGCTGCCATCTCCATACTATGTGCCTTCTTCATAGCTACCTATAATGAAGGAGGATCAAAGCCTTTGATCCAACCTCTCAATGGTTCTGTCAATCCCTCCATGAAGAGCACTACAAGTCACCTCTCTGAAATGTCAGGAACCATGACTGATAACTTCTAGAAGTCACCAATGTAAGTCTCTAGACTGCCACTTTGGCACAACTATGCCAACTCTCAAAAATAGATCTTTGGATCCCTCCTATCAAATTTCTCTACCAGCTTATCCACAAACTCCTGATAAGATGTGATCCGATCATGATGGAGTGTCACCATCCCGTGGTGCCACCAATCATGAGCTACTCCCTCAAGATGCAGTGTTGCATATCTGATACCATCTCCCTCAGCCATCAGTCACAATGTGAGAAATGTGTCTAACTTACTAACCCAAGCCTGTGATGTCACCTTACCACTACCGTCAAACATCGCTAGTGTGAGCTTGCTCGTAGCATGCTTCAAATCATTGATTTGATGTCTTGGTCTCCCATTCTGTCGACCTCGATTATGTTCTCTCCTTTGTGTGATGAATCGATCAAAAGTAATCATCTCTCTTACCTCAGGTGGTAATAACTCCCACTCATCATTTATTTCCATAAGTGTGTCTGCAAATGACTCCTCATGCTCCTCACTTGCTATCACCTCCTCAGCATCCTGCCTCACAAAGGTAGGCCTAGTAGGCCTGTCAGTTGTATGGGAAACAGTCCTAAGGGCTCTCTGTGATCCTGCATCACTCCTAACATCATCACGATGTGGTGAATGTCTCCTCAGAGTACCCAATCATGGTAGTGCCTCTGCCAATAGATGTAATACTTCGTTGTTCCACCTTTTCCCTTCCCGTAGTTCTCTGAGTGTAAGTAACACCTCTACATCATCTTGATCCCTAGGATGGTGTGGAATATGGGTCCTATCCATATTGTCACCCATGTCTTCTGGCTACTATTCTAAAACTTGAGTGCCTTCAAGCAAAGCTCTACTGCATGTATTATATCTATGTGGTCCCAACTCTTGTGGCTGCATGAGACCTCTAAACCCTTAGGATGGCATAATTTAGCTCTGATACCAATGTAATGTCCCTTACTTAGGGGCTCCTTTTTTTTTGCAAAATCTCTAATACCACTGTAATATCCCCTTCAAATAGGGAATATAGAAACACAAAATCTTCAAAAAAAGATACGATTTTGCAAGATAATTTCAAATAAATAAATAAATCACAGTAAATCTCTTAACTGGCAAATCACTAATCTTATTATTGTCCAGATGGTTACAATAGATGTCCTCAGTCATGCATAAAAAGGAATATTCAGATACGATCTTAAAAACCTGATTATCTTCCAACAATTTGAAAAATAGCCTGAATCTGTGCGTCTCAACCTACTGTGTTAGAAACACAGTCACCGATGTTGGTTATACTACCGTCATCAGTCGATTGGGGTCGTTAACTTGCCGACATCGATGATAGGTCAGCTGATGTCGGTCACTGTGGATCTCTGCCCGCTAATGTCGGTCTCTGTGTGAATCTGTATGGACTTCGTATGGCCGCCAATAAAGCACAACCTGTCTGCTTCAACCCGTGATCTGAAGATATATGGATCTAATACAAAAAAATATTTATCTGTATAATTTATTGAATCAAACTTAATAAAATAAATACCTAGAATACTGTGATAACTTATGTGTGAATTTATCTCTCAAACCTGTAAACCTCTATGATAACTTCTATATGAAGTTATCTCTCAATTTAGCAATAGATCAGCTGATATCTCATAGCCTCTGAATCACACACAATGGAGAGTGGACGTTCTTCACTACAAATGGAATCCTGGAACCCTTGGCTCAGTCTTCATAGAAGAATTCTTCAAAATCAATAGTCAATAATAAATGGATAATCCAATAATGGCCTCCATGAGAAACCCTTATACCCTCAAAAATATATGCTTGCCCTAATTAGGGTTTCTTAAATTAGAATTAGGGTTTCTAATAAAAAATAGGCTAAATAATTAATATTTGATTAAATCAATCAAATATTAATATCTCCCTCAATATATGTCTGATCAAGCCCAAACAAAAGCCAACTGGAAAATTTTTGCTAAACGAAGCCAAGCCAATCTCCATCAAGACCCTCTAACCATCCTATTAGCCTACGAGGGTCGCATAATAGGCTAACCATGAACTCAGAACATGTCAACTAAAAAGGGGACATGACATTAAAACATTATTATAAATTAATAGGAAGAGATGAAGGTTTGAATGTTGTGAAGGTGGAGTAGGGTAGATAAGGTTAAGGAGTGATGTGTTATAGGTAGGATTAGGTAAAAGATGAGTAGATTAGATGAATAGGTTAAGTTTTGAGATGATACAAATAGGTTAACTTATAGGCAAAGTTTTACGCAATAGGTAAACTAAGTTATTAGTATAATCTTATAGGCAAGGTATTAGTTATAGATGTAAGATTGAGTACCTTAGATACTTGATGAGGTATGTTGAGGCATGATGGACTAGGATTGGGATCATGCGATCAAGGCTAGCCTAGGAGGGATGAGGTACTACTAGCACATGCCACATGATGTATCTATGTTAATGGCCCTTATCAAGAGATTGGACCCAACCGCTAACACCTTCTTACTACTAACTAGAGAGATCACCATTATATCAAAGTACATACACTAGATAGTGTGGGTACCATTGTGAGGTAAGCTGATATATCATATCAATAGTGATGAGTGAGATGAGCATGTGGATTTTCTATATAGAGAGGACATCATTTTCATGAGATGAAACTCAAGGGGATTACATTACACACCTATATATCATCAGGATATGGGAATGAGATGGTTATTTATGATGATGATAATAGTTTTCACATGTTATGCTCTACTATATTATAGCAATGGTAGATTTACATACTTGTTACTAGGTGTACTTGTTGATGTGTTGTTGGATTTAATAATATTTTCATGAGCACCTATCATTTTGTTATAGATCTATCAGGAGCTCTAGGGGTATTGTACCCATAAGAGATATAAGATGAGTGTCAATTTCATTTTACATTATTGGGCCTAAGATCATATTAGGGTACTGAGACTAGGTGGGTTACCATGGCATGGATTTATGTAGATGGTCTTCAGAGTCGACTACATGAGGTGGAGAGGTGATTATGATCTCATAGGACCAAGGGGAGGGGCATGGGACCTATATTAGTACCAAGATAGGCTAGAAGCACTAGTTTAGGATGAGTTCATTTGATTCTCATACATCATATTCCCTACATGGGCAAGTTATGCCAAGTAGACCATGTCTTTACAAAGCTATAGATGGATTTTCAGGAGGTGAGACCATGAGGTGGAACTAATCCATTTTGATAGGGTGAGGAGATTGTTTGGTCTCATCTAAGATATTTCAAAGGAGTTTTCGAGGTACTAGAGGGAGGTTTCAGACTTCCCATTTCCCACTCTCAAGCCATTTGATGAGTTCATTGACCATGAGCTTCTACCAGTAAGAGTAAAATTTGATGATGGAGGCATCACTGATGAGTATCCCATAGTTTCATGTACATTATGATTTATTAGTTTTTGGAGGAGATGATGACTATTAGGATATAAATGTGGACATAGAGGAGGGTAGTGGAGATCTAGTGGAGGTGGATGCCCCTGATAGATAGGTGTTGCTTATAGATAGAGACCATAAATTGGTATCACTAGATATAGATTAGAGAACCTTGGTAACAGTGACCTAGGAGAGAGAAACAACATAGGGCCACATGGCCACTCTTACTAGGGAGAGAGATCAAGATAGAGCTCTACTAGCCATGGTTATATAAGAGAGAGATGATCTTAAATAATTAGGAGGGTGAGTACCATAACCTATAGGACTATCAAGGACTCTCTATGGTGAGATATATATAAAAATTTGAAGAGATGAGGTATTATGAGGCCTTGGTTTTTACACATCTTCTAGAAGAGCCTAGATGGAGTGAGTATAAAGCAAGGATCACTAGAGGGGCTAGCATTGCAACACTAGGTCAGTGGGCTACATCTACAAGTAGACAGGCAAGTCCAAAAGGTGAACAGGCTTTGAGAGGTAGTGGTGCTCCAAGGTCTTAGAATTGAATGAGACCTTATATTTGATGTATTATATTATTTTGATACTAGCCTATGAGCTGATGTAGTGAAATATATATATCCTTGTGAGAGACATGTGCATTACTATTATATATGATGATCATTTTTTATTATGATTTCATGATGTGGTTATGGGTTTTTGGTAATGTGTATAGATGTGATTATGTGACTAATTAATTATGCTCATGATGGTGTTTATATTAATATATGTTGTTGTATGTTTATGAGATGATGATGATGATTATGATGTTATGTTTTTTTGGATATGGTTATGATGCTTGTGATTTTTGTTATGGTTATTGATTATTATGTTCATGGTGATTATGCTCATGTTTTAAATTGATAAGTCTATAATTCCTTATCTAGATTAGACATGTGGTGGATAACATATGTGAATGAATCATTCATTTTTGATTTATGATTAAATAGTTTTAAATATGATAGATGGTTTATGATTAGTTGATGTGATTGGTTATTAGATGATGTTTGATGTATGAGATGGTTAATACATTAAAAAGTTATTATGATTAAAAAAACTTAAACAAATAAGGTAAGAAGGAAACCACTAAATAAAACACATGATTGGTAGATAAATGTTTTTAAGTAATTGCATTTGTTTAGATTAAGTTGAAGTAATCTTTAAAACACCTAGAGTAAGTTAGATAACAAAACTAAATGTGAGAAAAGATAAGAAAGAATAGACAATAAAGAGACAAAAATCATAATTAATGCATCAAAAACTGAGTATGAGAGAATAAGAAGGAATGATTATTCTTCTTCATCAAGGACAAACTCAATCCATATTAGCTTATGAATATAAGCCCTTAAAATGCTTCACATTAGAACTTGTTAGTTATTTAAAAAGTTTCTCGATCGCATAATGTCAAGTAAGATAAAAAAAATACCTTGTTTATAGAGGGTATAAAGGGAAGATGGATGAAATTGGAACCTTCTTTTGAGACTAGCTGATCTAGGCACCAATTAAGGCGACAATTCGGGTGACAGTTCCACCCCAATTGATGATGGAACTTTTGGGAGCCATAACTTTTGCACCGTAGCTCTAATTGACTCACCGTTTGAACCGTTGGAAAGATAAGAATGAGGAAAAAATCATGAAATGGCATGGATATCTAATTGATGAAGTTTGACCCCCAAAAACCCAATGGAAGTGCCTCAAATTTCAATTTTAGTAGTGCAATATAAAAATAGTAAGTTTCTAAAAATAGTAATTCCTTGAATTCTGTATTGTTTTAAATATTAGAAGTTGAACCACTTAATATCCCTCAAGATTGGTGACCTTCCACATCCTCCCCATACTTTCAAAATGTGTATAAATGAAGAGGTAACCAAAAATGTGAAGACAGACATCTCTTCCCAGAGATAAGCATATATTTGTATTGCGATCTTGAGTAATACTACATCTCTTCTCAAAGAATTCATTGTTACTATGTTATTTCTATGCTATTGAGATATTTATCAGCCAGAACTTCTAAATTTTAGTTCAGTGGTATCAGAGCGATTTGTCTTGAGAGTGTATGACCTCGAGGATGAGGTCAGGCTACAAGAAGCTTGGGTGGGAAACAATAGAGCTTCCAAATTTTCCACCTATTCACTCCAAATGACTTCAAATGGTGGATAACACAAAGACATCTAATCCTTTCAAGGAAATGGTGACTGAAGCCCTCCAATGGCAACAAGTGCAGATGCTACAATAATTTTCCCAAATTGTTCAAACACTTCCGATGGGAAATCCTAATTCCATGGCTCCATTTCCTGGCTCCTCATCCAGGGAACATCCTTTTAGTGCCCCAACACCCTTCAAGGTTTAGGTAAATTTTGATATTCCTACATTTGAAGGCAAAATCAATGCTGATGTAGTAGAAAATTGGTTAGTTCAACTATTTTCCTACTTCTTTGTAAATAATTTCATCAATGGAGAAAATATTACTTTTACTCTTTTGAAATCATCATTGCCTATGAAAAACTGGTGGGAAGTGTACAAAAAGATGTTCAGTATAGATGACATCGACCTTGAGGTGGAACCTACCTGGGATGATTTTGTGGAATCAGTGAAAGAAGAATACTATCCCATCGAAGCATATGATGATCTGTACATATAGTGGCAACAACTTCACCAAGGTAAGGACCAATCTGTTCAAGATTACATAGACACTTTTCATTCTTTGTCTGCAAGATTGGGCATTCAAGAAAGTGAGAAAAATAAGAATCTTAAATATCATGGTGGACTAAAATGGTACATATAGGGGGAAATAGAACTCTTCAATTTAGAAACCCTTGGTGAGGCATACAAATTTTTAGTGAAGATTGAACAGAAGCAGGGCAGAAAGAATACGAAGAGTCAACCCTCAAAATTCTTGCACCCGAGAAGGCTAATCAATCAACCTCCCCACAAACATGAATTCTCTTCCTCCAAGCTTCAAGATTTCTCGCTCCTCAACTCCTTACAGGTATCAGCATTTCAACAACACTCTCAAGGCTCAGAGGTTCTGCACCAGTCATTCCACACTGGATTTAAGATTGCACGACAGCTCCCGCATCAGCCATAATGGAAATAGACCTCCTACACTTCTGCCTCTCCACCTACAGCTAAGTATTTCTACTAGTTTTTATTACATTGTCTTTTTAATACACTAGCAATCAACCCATTATCCATTTCCAAGCTCTGTTGACACAACCCGGCCTGTTCTTCCCGGAGAGGCTGAAAAGCCTTATCATACCCTTACCCCTTTTTTGACAACCTATCTCTCTACCTTGTCCCTCCTAAGACCTTATCAGTCTCCCTGCAACCCTTGCATAGACCCAGACTCCTTTCAGACCATTCTATTGACCACAGACAGTCCTGGAACTCGTCCAAGCCCCATTGCCCCGACCGATGCCGGCCACTAGGCGTATTGCCCCTATCGATGTCGACAGACCAACCAACGTTGGAAACCTTAAACAACCGATGACGATAGACTAACCAGCATCAATGACTGTGGCAGACCAACAGTAGAATATAGGTACGCATTGCCTCCATTTCTTTTACTTAGTCTTTCATTATTTATCTTTATTCGACATTATTTTATCAACTAGTGGACTGTCATCCCTCAAGGAAGTCTTTGCACTTCTGGGACCAAGCTTTTGCTTGGTAGTCCACCTTATATCCATCTAACAATCTCTGTGTTTGAGTCTCTTTCTTATACAGGTGTCATCCTCCATAGCCAAAGAGGAGTCCCTACAATGTCTAGATAATGGTGTGCAAACTTTATCTGGGTAACATCTAACCCTAAACCGTTATTTAGTTTCTTTCATATTTTGAATGTGGAAAAATGAAAATAGTTAGAAACATTCTAGCACGCCCGATGGGACCCTAGGAATTCTCCTTGGGTCCATACTTTTTCTTCTACAAACAAACTTTTCATATAGGTGCATTGGCTCTCTTCCGAAAAGACACTATTAGCAAAGTTAAAAAGAATCCTTCTTTTTCTTTCTTTCCTGCATATAGATTAGTGAAATTCATACTCTTCGACCTTTTCTCCACTTGTTTGCATCGGAACACACATTTCAATTTGGGCTTAAAATCTATTGCATCTCATTTCTGCCTGAATGCATACTTAGCTCTCACACCTAGTAACTTAAAATGCATTATGAATAAATCATAGCACACTTATGTTACATGACCAGACCACTTTCATAAACTAAACATATAAACACACATGAGACAAGGCCCAACTAGGATTTCATCACCTAGCGGATACCTTACCCGTCTCGGCAATCCCACTTGGACTTCACTACCAAGGGGAAAGCCCACTCTATTTTCTGGCAGAGGATAAACTCTAGGGGAAGTATATACTAGCTAAGCAACCTAGCTTATAACTGGGTTCATGAAGTGAGGGGAGCTCACTCCTTAGCACCAGGCCACGTATGGAACCTAACACATACATTGAGCACCGAAACTAACCTGAAATCAACCTTAGACTGCTTCTTCTAGGACCCGTTCTAAAAGCCAACTTCCCAAACACACTCTAAGGCATAATTCAACATGATTCTAAAAGTTCATAGGATTTAAACATTTAGGGTTTGTTTGTCTTCATATATTTTTCTGTTTCTATCTAGTTTTTTGAGCTAGTGAGGACGTTTTCTTCTTTTTTTCCAAAAACTTTCAAATTCTCTAAGTTTTTTGGAAAAACACAGTAACCAACATCGGTTTTCCCACCAACATTGGCAACCTTTATTCACCGACATTGGTTATCTGACCGACATCTGCAACATATTTCACCAACATCAGTTTTTCCACTAACGTCGGTCACTGTCCCAAATTATTCTTCTCAAAAAACAAGCTTAAAACCCAACTTTCTTGCTATCCAACACCCATTCTGGTTTTTTGAGACTGAAAAACACAATTCTAGAACCTGACCCTTTTTTGCCTTGAATGGTTTTGACACGCAGTCAAACCAATACTCTTGTTGACCACGTAAGGCAACAACCACTTCCGCCTTCGCCTTCCATAACTAGTCCTCTAATGGAGTATCATTCAGAGACCGAATGAACTCCTACCCAACCAACCCCGACTCAACCATCTATTGTTCCCAAAGGGGATCAAGACATTGAAAGGTTCCTTGACCTCAATGTTAAGGCCCTTCAACATAATCTCACATGAAGTCGAATGTGAGACTCCTTAGGCAACCCAATTTATGGGATGCTAACCTCTTTAGCTGAGATGACAACCATATCGATAGCGTCAGTGGTCTAGCCCATAGACACCCAGGCCATCGCCTCGGCTAACAACCTGACCATGACTAATATTCTAAGTATGGCTTCTCCTTCTATTTATGGGCCCATTTCCATTGGGGTTTCAACCCCTATCAACCAAAGACTATTCAACAAAGCTCTACCCCTTTCCAAAATCTAGTTGTCTCCATCCCCCCTACTCTCACCCCTATCAACACCAGGGTGGCTACTTATCCATTGGCTAGTGTTGCCACAACCCAATCACCTCTGGCAACATCAAGCCTAGTTGTGCCTTCTACCTTCATGACACAACCACCCTTGGCTTCCACTTCTATCCCAATGACTAGTTATTAGTATGTTGTGCCTATACAAGCGTAACCAACTATGTCATACACCCCTTCTAGTACTTTCCAAGTGCCTTAAAACCTAGGGGGCACCCCACCCACAAATCTATCAGCTGATCTAATCAAAATGCTGATGGACAAAATGTCTAATCTTGAGACCTTTGTTTCGGGCTCAAAAAACATCCTTTCATATGACCAAATTTGTAACAAACCCATTCATCCCTCTGTCCCAATCCGGCCGTATCCCAGTCAATGGGAACTTCTTAAGTTTACTCACTTATAGAGTAAGGAATACCCATAGCAACATCTATGAGCATTCAAACATGCTTTTTACCTGATCGCACATGATGATGCATTACTATTATGCACATTCCCTATGTCGCTTTCTGGTGCTACTCGCGACTGGTATAGCTCCCTTACTAGTCATTCTATCTTTTCTTTCACCCAGCTAGCTCAACTTTTCCTTGACCACTTTTCGATCAATATCACCAAAAATGTTTCAATCACAGACCTATACTCTATCAGATAGTTTGACGACGAATCAATAGTCAATTTTGTCGCCCGTTGGAGAGGCTTAATCAACCAACTCTCCTTTTCTTTACCTCAACCCGAGCTCATTGAGCTCTTTTCACAGGCATGTGCCAAACATATTTCATCTACTCTGTGGGTCCAAATATTTCACACCTTTGACGAATCTTTCACGATGGCTAGGAAGCTTGAACTACGTGCCATCGAGGAAAACAAAGTCAAATTATGGAGTAGAAACCCCAACACCAAGTCAACTGACCCTTCTTCCCAACCTTCTTCTTCCAACATCAAGTCCAAAGGATTGGCAAATATTGTGGTCCTTAGGCCATCATCATCTTCGACCACAACCAACCAATCTCAACCTTCCACATCTCGAAGCATCACCAAACAATTCCAACAATGGTATATACAGCATCAATATACTCCTATAGGAGAATCATATCCTTCCATTTTGGATAAACTTCTCAAATAGGGGGTCCTCAATCTCTCTCAAATTTGACCACCTCAATTCAACCCCTCAAAACCTATACAGGGAAAATGACTTCTGCAATTATCACCGTGTCAAGGGTCATGACACAGACAACTGCAAAACCTTTAAAAACCTTATCCAAGACATGATAGACAAAGGTGATCTAGTATTGGATAACCCAAACGTACCACCCAATCAAAACATAGACATCTTTAAACAACCTTTTCCCAACCATCCCCCTAGCCAAAACAACGTGCAGACCATGACCGACGACTCCCAAGAGCGTAATCTATGCACAGTCAACACGGTCTCACCTCTTATGCCTAACCAACCTCTCACACAGTCTAAAGAGGTTAACCCACCCATTGGTCCTTCACAGGAAGAAGAGCCCTCTTCTCCTATTAGTTTATCACAGGGGGATGAAACTTCTTCTCCCATTAGTTTTCCATCAACCTCTCTTATATTGGAGGACGCCTTGACCATACCAGCTCCTGTAGCCTCGACCTCATCCTTCCTATCATCAATGGGGGATCATACTTTTCCCACACCTTGACCACACGCCGAAGCCATCATCATCCCTATGCTCTGCCCTCTTAAAGAGCCAAACTCCCCAATCCCTTCTCCGTCGAGATAGGAACTAGCCGCCTCACCCACTTCGATTGAAGAAGATTCGGTGAAGGTAGACTTGAACCTTACCTCGCATAATAGTGGCCCTCAAACCAAACCAAAGAAGGATACTAAACCCCATAAGAGAAATTTTCTCCCACCATCATCATTACCCTCCATTTTGGGCCCTCACCCATCTACCATAATAGGTGTGCTCCCTACTCTGACACCCAACAAAAAAAAATTACGTCCATTACTACCTACACCTAACAAAAACATACCTCCTTCAAAACATCCAATGCCCCCTACCATGAAAGTGTCATCTATGTGTTTGGCCACACTATCAAACAAAAGGATGATACAAAACACTCCCTTAATAACTTCTAAATAGAAGTTGTCAACTTTTACAGCAACACAACGTGCAGACCCATTAGCAGGTTCTTACACCTTTCTGTTACACCAACTTTTGCAATCCTCTAACATCACTCTTCTGCCTATCAAACCATTTCAACCTCTCAGACCAAAACCATCTTGGATCGATGACACCAAAATTTTCCAATGTTATCGCACACCTAGGCATGACACTGAGCATTGCTACGCCCTTAAGGTTTCCATCCACCAATTCATGGAGAAAGACACCCCTCTTGTTAAGGATACTATCATCAAATCTCCAACACTATCTCATGTCTCCCAAACATTTTCATCATCCCACTCATCAACTCTCAGATCAAGGCCATCTTGGTTTGATGACACTAAATTTTGTGCGTATCATCACACACTTGGACATGACACTGAGCATTGTTGCGCTCTTATAGATATCATTCATCAACACTTCAAAAAGGACACCCTTCTCACTAAGGATCCTCTTGACCACCCTTTAACTGCCATCAACACCATCCCATGCCTCTCAAACATCTTCACCTAAATCGAGAGCCCATCATCAAACTGTGGTCCCTCAATCACCTTCAACCCCTTTATTTGAAATCAACACCATCAATGTGGCCAACAGGTCACAAATCATGCAGGATAAAGGGAAAGAGAAGGTTTCTCTCCCTCAAACATATCCATTCATCAAGCCTCCTCAACCATCAAGACCCAAGATTTCAATCTTGGGCACATCTCGACCAACTTATTCAAACCCAATTAATGACCCCAAGGTGAAACAAATTCACCCAACCTCTATGAAGACATCTTTGTATGACCTCATACAAAACTCTCCATAGCATTATTTAACTTTGATCAAAGCCTTACAGGTAGTGAAGGTCCAACCCAAATACCCCCAACCACTGGCTACTTTGGTCACATCATTACCTACCATTGCCTCCATCACTTTCAGTCATTTTGAGATTCCAACCTCCAACATGGAAGATCAGTGTCTTGCCCTCTCAAACTAAGTTTATCAGGCATTTTCCTCATCACCAAAATAACTGGGGGAATTTGACTCTATCTTGACTATCACGACATCGACCAAGCCTCGACTAAGCATCGACCAAACCTCGACTAAGCCTCGACCAAGCATTGACCAAGCATCAACTGACCTCGACCAAGCATCAACCAAACCTCGACCAAGCCTCAACCAAGCCCTGACCAAATAATGACCAAACATCAACCAACTAACCTCGACCATCAACCAACCAAGCCTCGATTAGGCCTCGACCAAGCATCAACCAAACCTTGACCAAACATCGACCAAGCCTCAACCAAATATCAACCAAGCCTCAACCAAGCCTTGACCAAGCATCGACTAAGCCTTGACCAAGCATCGACCAAACCTCGACCAAACATCAACAAACTTCTTAATCATCTTTAACACGTGACCAATTTAGAAATAAGCAAATGAGGCAAGTTTGCTCCTAATTGGCTCAGACCTTACGTCATAACACACAAGCATAGATCAGGGACTTGTCATCTATCTTCTCTTGAAGGCCAACTAGAACCTGAGTCCCTTAATGCCTTGCATCTATGACCATTCTACTATTAGTCAAGTACTCATTCACTTGATATTTAACTTGAGCTCATCCCTTGAGTAATCCTTATCCTCTTAATCCTCATTCCTTTCAACCCTATTCCCCTAAGCAAACCCTATGTAACCCTTTTATAAAGTATGAATGCTTTGTCCTAATAAAAGGGAGCCCTTAAACTTCTATAGTCTTGTCCATGACTCAAAATTCTATCAAAAATAAATTGGGATGCCAAAATCTCAAAAGGTCATAAAATCATAAAGGTAGACTGCTCCCTCGAAGGACAGCTATACTATCATTGTTGTAGCTAATAGACTGCTCCCTCAAAGGATAGCTATTCAAAGCCCTTATATATATACAAAGCACAATATAGACCACTCCCTCAAAGGATGGTTATGCGTACATCTTGCTATAGACAACATTCTCTTAGAAGCTTCCTGCATCGATCAGCTTCACAAATGACCACAAAACAAATTGACATCTCTATGTAGACTTCCCGCATTGATCAGTCTGCCAAAAAAAAAGAGGTCATAGACTTGAATTATAGTCATTCCTAGGGTCTCCTATAAAAAGGGGCAAAGTTATCCCTACTAAAAAGGGTTACCCTATCCTAATATATCACATCACCTACTCAAGGGATTTCAAGCTCACTCAATGTCAAGTGATTCGATTGCTTCTCTAACACAACCAATGGTCAACGACGTAATGTATGAGCGGGGCTTTTGTTTGTAAAAACCCCTACCTATGCTATCATTATGGTCCTTGTCAATGAAAGAGGAATGTGCCTTTCACTTCTTATCCACATCTTGGTCACAAATAATCCAACCAAATCATTTTCTCAACCAAACCAAATCAAACCAAACATTTTTAGACCACTCACATGACATAGTCCATTTCACCTAGTGTCTATGGAAACCAATACACATGGAAACTATCCACCACTCAATTTATGTCAAGCATAAACCATTACTTGCTGAAGCATAAATTGACTCATTCATTTTTAGCATACATCCATCACTAATATGGAAAATTGCTAGGGATGAAAGACCCCTCAACCAATGTTACAGAATACACCATAATATGGAAAAGGCTATAACATCATCATACCCTCATCATTTATAACCCAATCATAAACCAATCATCAACCATTTTTTATTCTTAGCCTAAACTACATTGGTCTGAGGCCCTTCCAACTGGGGCTATGTAGGTAGCACTCAGTCGACATGATGTCTTCTAGGGTTAGCTCGACCACATCCGTTTGTTTGTCTACCTGATGGACAAACTATCTTACCCTTGACCCTGAATTATCATGACAAAACCAACCTATCAACCAGTCTGAACTACATTGGTTTGAGGCCCTTCCAACTGGGGCTATGTAGGTAGCACTCAGTTGACATGACATCTTATGGGGTTAGCTCAGCCACATCCGTTTGTTCATCTACCTGATGGACAAACTATCTTACCTTTAACCTAGTCCAAACCAATCCATAACCAACCTTCTTCCTCCCTTTTAGGGAGAACTACATTGGCCTGAGGCCTTAACAATAGGGGCTATGTAGGCAGCACTCAGATGACATGACATCTTCTGGGGTTAGCTCAATGACATCCGTTTGTTCATCTACTTGATGAACAAACCATATTACCTCTTAACCATGACTTAACCTCATCCAATCCATCCATAACCGACCCTCTTCCTCCTTTTTAGGGAGAACTACATCAGCCTGAGGCCCTAAAAATAAGGGATATGTAGGCAGCACTCAGTTGACATGGGGTCTTCTAAGGTTAGCTTAGCCATTCCTTCATCCATCCATCTCATGGACCAACTATCTCAACTCGACCAATGATCTTGGAGATCGCGCCTATCTCCTCAGACCACACCCACTTCTAAGACAACTTTTCCTTGGTTTTTTTACATGTATGCTACCTCACGAATGGTTAGAAAATTTTTCCACAACCCATATTTTGACCCTCACAAGTATTGGATCGTGAGCAAGTTGATCCCCACTACTTGTGACATTTTCATGTTTTCCAAGAGCACTTCCTGAGCCTAAGATACTTGGAACATGATGACCATTGGAGCTATAGCTTAGATCAAATAACTTAATCAGCTATGACTAAATGCTAGGGCCTAGTTATTTCAATTTTGGCACTCCTTGACCCTTGACTTGTGACAATTTGACCTGACCATCTCGTGAAGTGGTATGCGCACAATCTCAACTATTATAGTGTTCACACTCAAACTTCACCATATCCATCCACTATCTATCAAATTAGTACCTGATTCTAGGTTCCCTTCCCTCGACTCCTACTTTGAGGGGGAATACTTCATCCCATAATCGAGGCAATCAACTCCTATTTTTGTCTTGTAGTTCATCAGAACAACCAATAGGACAAAAATGACCTTATCCCATACTTGGGGTAGCTTACACCTATTTTTGTCTTGCAGTTCATCTAGAACAACCAACAAGACAAAAAAGGGCAAATGTAGACACTAAAATCATGTCTACTCCTTGGTCGACTCCCCTTTGGTCCCCTTGGTCCACTTCTAACACATTCCTAACCCACACACTTATTAATTTAAAATAATTAACTATTTTGAATTAATAACACCTCCCTTGACACATCATCCATGACACCTCACCCCGCCTTGGATACCTCCCCTTGGATGCCTCCCATCACCCTATGACCAATTTATGACCTATTTCAATTCTCCCAATAACCTCTCATGCCTATTAAACCCACCTTCAACCATTTTCCAATGACAATCAAACCTAGTAGTTGTAAGAATGGGCAAAAGGCTAAAAATAGCCTCTTTTCCCATTCTTCAGCGACCGACATTGGTTAGTAGTCAGTCGACGCCAGCAGTATCACCGATGTCAGTTTCTTTAAAACTAAATTCTTGCACTCGGGAAGGCTAATCAATCAACCTTCCCATAAACATGAATTCTCTTCCTCTAGGCTTCAAGCTTTCTCACTCCTCAACTCCTTACAGGTATCAGCATTTCAATAGCACTCTCCAGGCTTAGAGGTTCTACACCAGTCATTCCACACTGGATTAAAGATTACATGATAGCTCTTGCATTAGCCATAATGGAAACAGATCTCTTGCACTTCTACCTCTCCACTTACAGCTAAGTATTTCTACTAGTTTTTATTTCATTGTCTTTTTAATACACTAGCAATCAACCCATTGTCCATTTCCAAGCTCTATTGACACAACCCGGCCTGTTCTTCTTGGAGAGGCTAAAAAGCCTTCTTTATACCCTTACCCCTTTTTTGACAACTTATCTCTCTACCTTGTCCCTCCTAAGACCTTATCAGTCTCCGTGCAACCCTTGCATAGACCCAGACTCCTTTCAGACCATTCTATCAACCACAGAGAGTCCTGGAACTCATCCAAGCCCCATTGCTTTGACCAATGCCAACCACCAAGCCTATTTCCCCTACTGATGTCGGTAGACCAACCAATGTTGGCAACCTTAAACAACTGACAATGGTAGACTAACCAACATTGATGACTATGGCAGACCAATAGCAAAATATAGGTACGCATTGCCTCTATTTCTTTTGCTTAGTCTTTCATTATTTATCTTTATTCGACATTATTTTATCAACTAGTGGACTGTCATCCCTCAAGGAAGTCTTTGCACTTTTGGGACCAATCTTTTGCTTGGCTGTCCACCTTATATCCATCTAACAATCTTTGTGTTTGAGTCTCTTTCTTCTACAGGTGTCATCCTCCAAGCCAAAGAGGAGTCCCTACAACATCTGGATAACAGTGCTCAAACTTCATCCGGGTAACATCTAACCCTAGACCATTATTTAGTTTCTTTCATCTTTTGAATGTGGAAAAGAAAAAACAGTTAGAAACAAAGTTACTTTAGAAAAACTCTTTGGATTGACTTGAAAGTGTTGGATTGAAAGGTACCCAAGATGGATATCTTGGGTTTCGAAGAAGGTGTGGATGTTTGGGTTTGGTTAAGTGGTTAGGTGGTAGAGGAAGGGTATGTCCATATGATGGACAGCTTTGCCTTCCCCTTATCTTTTTGTTGGGCTTGTGATCATGTGACCACATGGATGGTATGGATTTGGGGAAGTGTTGGGTTAGAGGATTGCCTCAGCTCCTCCTTACTCTTTGATGAGAATGTGTGAGCAAGTAGGTTTTGGGTGGTGTTTTATGGTTCCTAGAGTGTGTGTGGGGTTATTGGGTGCCTCTTATGACAATAGTTCATTATCAACATATAATTGATAGACTACAACCTAAAGATATTTAAATTTCTTTGTATCATGTCCCTACATTCTATGGTATGAGCAAATCAGAATATCATCAAACTAAGATGGATTAGGACTATGGGGGTCAAATTGTTTGATGGGAGGAAAAGTCAAGCAAAAAGCTTGTGATAATCTTTATAAGATGGTTGAGTAAGACTCGAGAAAAGGTGGCAAGGATTTTGGAGTTCTAGTTTTTATTTTTAGAGTAGAAGCCTTATTAGGAGTAGGTTTAGTAGGTATTCTTGGTGGTTATTGGTTTGAATGTAGAATTTTTAGAAGTTGTAGGCTTGATAGTGGGTGATTTTAAAATAGAGGGGTTAGAAGTAGCATGTTTAGTACTGGAAGGCTTAGAGGTAGAGGGCATGAAAATAATAGGTAGGGATGTATGTAAGAGAAGAGGTTAAATTTGGGTTGTCTTTGGGAGATGTATTTTGTTAATTGAAGGATGAGGTCCTATGTGGGGATAAGGATGTGGTCCCAAAATGGAAGGCAAGTTAGAAATAAGTGGCAAGGTTCAAGCTTTGGGGATCCTAAGTGGCTCTTCCTTCTTGGTCAACTTAGCTTGGGGTTCCTCTAGTAGGTTAGGTGGCACTAAATCAAATGTTAAATGAGGGTGAGTAAGGCTATGAGTAGGTAGTATGCCTAAGTTTTTGACAAGATTGGCTACGATGGGTGAAGACTACTTGGGCTATGTTAGGTGGAGTTAGTTTGGTTTATTCAATAATGGCTTAAGGGGTATAGGTTTATAATGGTTTGGTTGAGATGATGGTGGGTTTAATAGTGGAAGTCTAAGGCTAGGTTAATGATGACATGGTTGGGGGATCTTGCTTGGTTGGGTAAGGAAGCTTGAGAAAGTGATAAAATGTAATATGATCCATGTTGGGTTGGGATAGGTACTCCAAGTTTCAAAATAGTCTAGAGAAAGGCTTATAAATAGGTTTTATCCCTTTGATATTGGTCTCAAAATACAAACCCATGGGTGGAGAGAGAGGATTCATTACATCATCATTCTCCTCAATCAAATGATCTAAAGTTTGGGAAGGTTAGTCTTCTATAGGAAAGGTAGGTAGAGTGACCTCTTCCTTATGATTGCTTTCCAAAATAAGAGTGGATTGTTATATGATTTAAGAGAAGGATATGGTTGTAATGGATGCTTCTTTTGGTATGAATTCCAAAGGAGAGGTTTTTATCTCCACTACCTTTATAAGTGGAGAAAGGGGAATGGTTGTTTCCTTTATTTTAATTTTTTAATCTTTAAAGGTAACAAGGTGGGAAAGTTGGAGGGCTTTGATAAAAGCTACTAGAGGTTGTGGGTCTTCTGGTTGGACATTTATGGACTATAAAGCTTTTATCATTCCTTGGTGGTGATGGGGAAATGTATTTATTAGTTCATGTAAACTCATATTCACTTGTGTTTGGTGAAGTTACTTTAGAACCACTCTTTGGATTGACTCAAAATGGTTGGCTTGATAGTTACCCAAGATGAATATCATAGGTTTATGAGAATGTGTGGATGTTTGGGTTTGTTTGAGTGGTTGCGTAGTAGGGGAAGGGTATGTCCATGTGATGGACACCTTCACATTCCCATTATCCTTTATTTGGGCTTGTGATCATGTGACCATATAGATGGTATGGATTTAGGGAAGATTTGGGCTAGAGGACTGCTTTGTTTCTGCCTCACTCTTAGATGAGAGTGCAGGAGAATATAGATTTGGGATGGTGGTCTATGGTTCTTCGAGTAGATGCGAGGTTATGGGTGGCTCTTCTAACATTAGTTCATCATCAACATATAGGTGATAGACTAAGACTTGGAGAGCTTTATATTTCTCCCTATCATGTTTCAATGTTCTATCATATGAGAAAATTAAATTGTCATCAAACCAGGATGGCTTAGGACTATGGGGGTCAAATGGTTTGATGGGAGGAAAAGTTAATCAAAAATATTGAAATAATCTATATAAGATGGTTGAGTAATACTCGAGTGAAGGTGGTAAGGATGTTGGATTTTTGGTTTTGATTTTTAGGGTGGACTTCATAGGAGTAGGCTTAGTAGTGAGATTTTTGGGTGGTGGAGTATTCTTGGTGGTTGATTGTTTGGAAGTATAATTTTTAGAAGTAGTAGGCTTGGTAGTGGGTGATTTAAAACCAAAGGGGTTAGAAGTAGGATGTTTGGTAGTGGAGGGCTTGGAGGTAGATGGTGTGAAAAGATTACATAGGGGCATAACTAAGAGAGGATTCTAGGTTTGGGTTAGCTTTGGGAGAGATGTATTCTTAATTAAAGGATGAGGTCCTAGGAGGGAAGATAGATGTGGTCCAAAAATGGAAGGCAAGGTAGAAATAAGTGGCAAGGTTCTAGATTTTAGGATCTTAGGTGGTTCCTCCTTATTGGTCAGCTTGAATTAGGGTTTCTTTGGTGGGTTAGGTGGTGAAAATCCCATCTTTAAAGGAGGTTGAGTAAGGATTTGAGTAGGTAGTACACCTAGGTTTTTAATATGCTTGGATGGGATGGGGGAATTTATTTAGGTCGCATCAAGTGGAGTTGGTTTGGTTGCGTTAACTATGGCTTGAGGGGTAGAGGTTTTTAATGGTTTTGTTGAGATGATGGTGAGTTCAATACTAGAAGTGGAAGGTTGGGTTGACAATGGCATGGTTAGGGGATCTTGATTGGTTGAGTATGGAAGCCTAATATGGTGCCAAAATGTGTCATGATCCACATTGGGCTGGGATAGGTAATCTAAGTTTTGAACCAGTCTAGATAGAGGCTTATAGATATATTTCATCCCTTTAGTATTGGTCTCAAACTACAAACCCATGGGTAGAGAGAGAGGATTGGTTACCTCATTCTTTTCCTCAATCAAAGGCTCCAAGGTTTGGGAAGGTGAGTCTTCTATAGGAGAGGTAGTTATAGTAACCTCTTCCTTAGGAATTATTTCTAAAAGAGTTGATTTTTGTATGATGAAAGAGAAGGATATGGTGGTAATGGCTTCTTATTTTGGTATGTCTTATAAAGGATAGGTTGGTATCTCCACTACCTTGATAAGTGGAGAAAGGGTAATGGTTGTTTCCTTTGTTTCATTTTTCAAAGGAATAGATGGTGAATCCACTACCTCAATAAGTGGAGGGGAAGGAAAGGTTATTTATGTAATGGTTTCTTCAATAATTATTTCACTAAGATCCATATTATCATATGGACCTCATGGTTGTGAGAGTATTCCACTCTATTTTTTTCATTGTTCATGGAAGGGGCATGGTTATCTAAATATGTCAAGTGATTGATTTGGGAGTGATTTAGGGTTATCCAACACAAGTTCCCCCTTGTTAATTAGACTTTGGACAACATTTTTAAAATTATTTCACATAATAACATCATTCCTAATGACATGGTGGAAGGCACACAATCCATTCTCCTTATACCAACTAGGTACAAGGTGAGAGGAATCGAATTGTTGTGGAGCTTTGATCATGGGAGTTGTATGATATTTGATTTTAACAACTTTTCCAATACTGAAACCTATAACTCCCCAAGTGGAGTAAACTAGTTTTGATTCTTATGGTTTTGGTTTCTAGTGTTTTGATTGGAGGAATTGGAAGAGTTGGACTAGTTAACAACTAGTGGAGGAGCGGTCTTAAGGATAACCACATTCATGGTTACCTTTTTTTATGTTATTTTTTGTTTGATTAATAGGTTTGGAGGAAGCCTCATTTGATTTGAATGTGCAATTATTGTTTCTCAATTTTAAATTTTACTCATCAATGGATCTATTCTCTAACTTCTGTGTCATGGTGAAAGCTTCATCAAAGGTCCTAGAAGTCTGAACCCATAAAGTTGAGGAAATGTGTTTGGCACAAGCTTGAGCAAAAATCTCAATGAACTTTTGTTGGGGAAAAGAGAAAGAGAGTTGGTTTACGAAGCTTCTCCACTGGGATATGAATTTATAAATGGTCTCATCATCAAAATGCAAGATGGAGTAAATATCAATGATGGAAACATTCTTAGAGATGTTTATGGAAAGTGATCAAAGAAGGTTTGAGATAGTTGGGAAAAAGAAAAAAAGAGAGTGCTTGCTAATAGCAATATACCAATATAGCTTTGGACCTGATAGAGACATGGGAAAGGTGTGAACAAGGAGAGTATAATCATAAGCAATCAAATAACAAGAGTGTCTAAATTCTCTTAGATGTTGTTGAGAGTCTTCCTTGATCTAAAATTTTGAAATGTTTTGGAGCTCCCATTGAGGAGGATAAGGTCAAATGGGGATGGACAAGTGAATTAGTTTGTTATAGATTTGTCCATATGATAAGAGGTTATGGGTGGAAAAAATAGATGACTCTAAAGTGGTCATTTTGTCCATTAACATCTTAATACGATTCATTTTTGGTTGTGCACCCCTATATTTATAAGGTATATTATGTTAGGTTTGGGTAGGTGAAACATAAGGAGAGCTAGTGGAAGGTTATGAGGTTGTCACATACTGATGTGTGGACATGGGTGGTTGGGAGGATGTCATAAATTGGTAGGTGGAAATATGAGGTTGGGTAGAGGATAGATCCATATACCCCTATGGGTTAGGGATGTAACTGGGGTTTGGTGCAATAGGAACTTGTTGAGGAATTGGCATGGGTTGGGTTGGGGTGTAGTTAGCTTGATATATTGAGGATGGGTGGTAATATTGGTACTAATAGGTAGAAGGGTAGATGGTATGGGGACCACCAAGCTCTAGAATAGATTGGAGGTAGGTGGGTTGGAACCAAGAGGAAGGGTGGTAACACTATTAAAGTATACTCCCATGGTAAGTAGAGTTCGATGCCCGAAGGTTGGGCAAATCCTATACTAGAAGGGTTGTTAGTTAGGTTGGAAGGTGTTTGGGTGTTGTTTGGTTGGGTGGGTTAGTTTTAGATGGTGGTATTAGTGGTATTATTGGTAGAATAAGATACTTGGGTGACTAAGAATTGGGTGGAAATGGTGGAAATAAACACATAAGATGGGATGACATACCATAAGGTGGGTTAATAGGTGGAACTAGAGTAGGGGTATAATGGGGTATGGTGTTAAGTTAATGTTAGAGGGCTATGGGGTTATTATCTAGAAAGGTGGTAAAAGTTGTATCACCTTGGATAACTATTCAAGGGATACTAAGACTTTCAAAAGGATGGGGAGAACTCTTTGTACGTGAGATGTATTCCATAGATGAAGGGGAAGAAAAATATGGATGATTAGGAGGTGGATCCTGATTTGCTTAGTTTCTTAGTTTTTACCTAGTTAAAACCATGAAAATAATGGAAAAGGAAAGATAAAATAGATCTAAAAAATCAAACAAAGAGAAGAAAAGAAAAGTCAAGGAAATGAAACACACACTAAAAGCATGTTAAATCCTAAGGTTATTTTTAATCTCTCTTGTGGCTTATACCTTAAGCTTTAAGAATTATGTGACTCAACTTTGGTTTGCAAAGTGGGTAAAAGAATTATATTGTTGGTTTTAAGTATTATAGGCTCTCAAAGGGATATATGTTGGAAATAAGTACATGGGTTGATATTGGGGCCTACCCCCTCACTTCACACACCAAAGTGATAAGGATGTCAGGTGCTTAGCCAAGATATATCGATTGACAAATATTATACTTAGCCAAAAAACTAAGTTTGTCTCCCTTTGGTGATGAAATATAAGTAAAATAGCTGAGGGAAGGTGATTTCTTGGTGATGAAATCCTAGTCAGGCCTTATGTTAAGTGTTTTGATGCTTGAATAGGTGTAAGTGGTTTGGCCTTGTGTGTGTGACAAGAGTGAAGCTATGATTGATTTAATTTATTAATTTAACCTATGTGAGCTAATAAATTCAAGAAAATAATGTATGTAGTTAATTTTAAACTCAAAATGAAATTTTGATTTCATTGTATGAGCATAAAATAAGAAGAAAAGCACCTAGATGCAAACTATGAACTCAAGAAGACACTTATGGGTCATACTGGGTGTGTGAGAATGTTTCACTCAAATTTTCCTTTATTTTATTTGGAAAGAAAGTTGTAAAACTTAAAGTAAGTGTGAGGTTAGTAGAACCTAATATGTTGTGCACACATAAATAATATGATTGTGGAAACTCCTCTTTGTCTAGGGAAGAATGACCTGAAAATAAAAAAACTAAATAAATGGTTGATTAGTTGGATAGTAGGGTGGATTTCCTAGCATGAGATAGGTTTAAGAAGCACAAGCTTAGTTGGAGGCTGTCATCCCACACTTTTAAGTAGTTAAGTTCTAAAAGTGAAAGATAAATTGCTTGTATAAATAATAAAAGATACTGAAATCAAATACAATAAGTGCTTAAGAATAAATAAGTGATTTTGACTAATTATGGAAATAAATGACTATATATCAATGCTAAATAACTTGAACATGGTTTAAAAGATTGAGTGATCATCTGTGATAAGACAAAAACTTAGAAAATGGGACTTGGTTAGGGTTTGTTAGGTCAAATAAGATTGATATTAAAAATGACATATAGACCATTGATAGTTGGATTGACTGGGTAACCATTAGCAGTTACAAATCATTGGTGGCTAGGGTCAAACTATCAATGGTTACTATTAAATTTGGCTTGGATAACAAAATCTAGTTGGGAATATTAAAAAAGGGTTTTGGAGGGTAAATCTAGAATGGATATTGATTACAAGGTAAAAGGTAGTGTTTAGAGGTATTAGGCTCAAGTATTAGGTGTTTGGAAGGTTTTGGGTAAGAGAGTAAGTGCCTGGAGTTGTAGAACTCTAGCATAGGAAAGTGAGATGAAAGGGTAGTAAAGAGGAATTGACAAAAGTAATGAAAGAATATGAGATTGATAAAAAAAAAATAGATACTTGTCTTTTCATGTGTTGCTAATCTAAAGAATATAGAAATTTGTTGAAAACCCTATTCCAGAGATTGGATCAATTCTGACAAAGTGACAATACTTTGGCTATTGATTGATGAGTTTTAGAAACACTTTAGATCTCTGTCATGGTCATTGGTTTGCTGAAAGCTTTCCTTGGATTCATTAAGTGTGAGAAGAGTACCTACATAAGAGGTTCTACACAAAAGGTTCTGATGATTATTGATTTCCTTTCACCTCCTCTTCCTCTCTTAATATAGAGGAAAGGGAGTGGTGAAACAATAGGTTTAACAAGGTGTTCAATAAGTTATCTAAATTTATCCTAACATGCATTGAATGTGAGGATAGCTAAAGTAGCTATTAATAAAAAATCAAGCTAGAATTTGAGTTGGAGTTAACTCTTGAGGTAGTTAAAGGTTGACCATTAGTGGTTGAGGCTAACCATAGATGGTTAAGGGGCGACCATCGGTGGTTGGAAGGGAAAAGTTAAAATGGTAGAATTAGCCATTGTGACTTATGATTGATGGTTGAAAGGTTATGAAATGGTCTCAAGGGGGTCGTAAGGTGATCTAAGGGTCAACACAACATCTAGAACCATTTTTCTAGAGTCTAAAAATAGTTTAATAACCCTATAGATTCCATACCACCTACTATTGGATTTGTCATAAATAAAATTGGAACCAATGAGTTGTTAACTTTAGATGAGCTTGAAAAAATAAGAAAGGACCTTTTCTAGATATACTTTATGCTATTTATATTTTAATGGAACATGTTCAAAAAATGGTAATGGTGCTAGAATCATGTATAATTTATTCTATTAGTAAAATATTTCAATATGATTACAAATTATATTTTGATAATACAAATAATAAAATAAATTTTTAATCTTTATGCTAAAGTCCATAAAATTTAATTGAATTTTATGTGGAATGATTGAAATATTTGGTGATTCCAAGTTAATTTTTAGACAAGTTAGAAAGGTTTAAAAAACTAATGAAAATCATCTTCAAAGATACACTCAAAAAGTTTGGTCATTACTTGAAATATTTTAAAAATTTAATATCACTCATATACTTATATAATTTAATTCTTGATTTGATAAGCTCATTGTTTTTTCTTCAAATCCTATGTCAAAGTGAACCAATTGTTAACTTCTAATTTTATGGAATTTTTAGACCTAATGTCCCCGATTTAAATGAAAATGGCCTATTTTTAATTATGATGAACATATTAATTATTTTATTCAAGGGAATTATTTTGATCATAATTATTATGTGCTAAATTGTGGTACTTATCTTTAGCTTAATACTATTAAATTACCTACTGGTTTAGTCAATTTAGATCCAATGTTCACTCCAGATGACCAACATAAAATTTTGAACATTAAGGATCCTTCAAGTACAATTATAGGTGATATTATTCCTATCAATCTCAGTACTGAGAAAGATTATAAATAAATTTATTTATAAATTCAATGCACTCCTAAAGAAAAGGTTAAAATTTATTAATTTGTTTAAAGAATGTATTGATGTTTTTACTTGGTCATACGAAGACCTTAAAAGTTATGATACCAATATTATTAAACATAGTATCTCTATTAAATTAGTATTAAAATTTTTAGGCAAAATATAAGAATAATTATCCGCTTGTTGGAATAGACCAACAACAAGGATCTTAATAAAATGTTTGACGATGGTGTCATATTTTCTATAAAATATTTATATTGGGTAGCAAAATTAGTGACTCTTTGTAAAAAAGGTGATATTAGACTTTGTGTAGATTTTAGATATATTAACAAGGTTAATGTTAGAGATAATTTTCCTCTTCCTAGCATTGATCATATTTTACAACAAGTTGCAAGTTGTGAAGTGATGTCTTTACTTGATGGATTTTCTAGTTACAATTAGATTTTTATTAATTGAGATGATAGATATAAGACAACATTTACCATGTGTACGATAATTTATAATTTTAAAAGAATGTTTTTGGTCTTATGAATTCATGTGGTATGTTTTCAAGAGCTATGCCTATAGATTTTTATGATTTAATTAGCATAGTCATTCAAGTTTATCTGGATGTATATTGATCATCTTTGTAAAATTTTCATAAGATGAAGAAAATATGATATTTATTTAAACCCAAATAAATTTATTTTTTGATGTTATAAAATGAAAATTAGTAGGACATTATTTATAAAAAATTATATATATATATATATATATATATATATATATATATATATATATATATATATATATATATATATATATATATATATATATATAAGTAATTAAGGATTTACCACCTCGAAAATACCATTTTGGTATTATATCTTTCTTTAGAAAAATTAATTTTGTGTGAAAATTTATTTATAATTTTACCAATAGATCTAACCCATGAAAATAATTTTAAATAAAGGTCAGTCTTACATTTTGGATTTTGGTGTTGATTCAGATATTAATAATATTAAGGATGCCATTACGAGTGCTCTTGTACTTGTGAAAATTGATTTAAAATAACAATTCATTCTTTATGTAGATGATAATAAAAAATACATAGGTGATGTAACTATGCATGATGATGTAAATAATGAGGAAAAACATATTGCCTATATGAGCCATGTTTTAAAGGATGAAAAAACTAGGCATCTATTGATTGAAAATTTTGTGTTTTCATTAGTATCTTATTTAATAAAATTTTGTTATCTTTTGATGGGAAATAAATTTATTATTAGATCCAATGTGTCAGTCATTTCTTATATTTTAAAATAGCCTACTATCTAAGGAAGAATAGATAAATGGATATTAAGGATTGAAGAATTTCATCTTGAATTCATAACATCAAATACTATTAAGGGTAATGAGTTAGTAAAACATTTATCTAAAAGCATGACTTCAAGTATAAATGTTTTATTTTTATATGATAAGCCTCATTTCCAAAAGACGAAATTTGTTTTTTTAATAAAAAAATTCAATTTGGACATGAAATAAATGAATGAGATTGTTTACTTTCTGAGGATGATTGATATCATGATTTAGTATTTTATTTTAAAAATTAGGTATGTCATAGTAATTTGGAATAGAAACAAAGAATGTCACTTAGATTTCAAGCTTTAAAGTTTGTTCTATTACATTATTTTTGTTCTATATAAATAAAGGTGGAGTTATTTTACAATATATAACTCATAATCAAACTATACATATACTTATAAGACATCATGAAGGTAGTTTTGGTGATCATTATGCATTTAAAACCACTACCTATAATATTTTTCACAGAGGTTATTATTAGCCTACATTGTTTCATGATGCTTATAAACTAGTTTTGGTATGCATGTCTTACTAATTATTCATTGAAAAAGATAGATTACCCACCATGCCTTTACATCTTATTATTCCCAAAAATCACTTCATTAAATAATGAATTGATTTTATCTCTGATATTCATCCTCCTTCAACTGGTCACATATATATTTTAACTACTATGGATTATTTTTAAAAATGGCTAGAAATCAAGCTTTAAAAATATCAGTTATAACTAAAATGATTTATTTTTTTAAAATTCAGATCTTTTTTAGATTTAATGTACCATATGAAATTATTTATGATAATGAATCAATTTATATTAAATGATTTTTTATAATTTTTAGGACTTTAATATGTTATATATAGTCATTCCTCAAAATACTATCCTCAAGGGAATGGACAAGCTAAGTCCACCACTAAATATTTGATTTCAATCATGATTAAGTTAGTTCATGAGAATAAGTGAGATTGACATTTAAATTTTTTTGAAGCATTATGGGTTGATCATAAAATAGTAATGGTTGCTAGAAGTTATTCACCATTTATGATAACTTATGAATTCAAAGGTAATTTTTTGATAGAACTTTAATTTTCTTCTTCAAAAACTACTCTTCAATTTTTATCATAAGATAATAATATGACAGAACAAAGACTTAATTATGATTTAGCTTTAGACGAAACCAAGGCTACTGATTTTTATAAATTAAAAAAAGATAAATAAAATTTAAAGAAATTATTTCAAAAGAAGTATCTCAAAATACTTTTAAAGCTGATGAACATGTTTTATATTGGGATAATGCACATGAGTACCCAATTAAGCATCACAAGTTTGATTATATTTGTCTTGGTCCTTATAGAATCACTACTATTCTTGGGAGGAATGCCTTAAATTTATAAATATTTATGGTAATTGGCTATGTAATTCAATAAAATGGTTATAATTTAAGGAATTTTCATCATTAGTTCCCTTTCTTCTTGTTGTTTTCTTTTTTGTTTGATTTTTCCTTCTTTTTGTGTTATTTCTTTTGGTTTGTTGTTCTATTTTTCATTTTCTTTTCTATTTAAGATAAACATTTTTTTAAGGAGTAGGGTATTCATCTATCTAAGGGAAAAACACACAAGAACTATCATATCACTAGAATTTTTTAATTTCTTTGAGATATTATTGTATGATCCATCTATATATAATTCTTTAAGATTAAACAATAATTGAGTATTAATGTGTTTGAATAATTACATAGTTTTCAAAAACATTATTATAGGCTATGCATTAGTTATTTATTTAGACTAAAATTCTTTGTTTAATATTTTTAATTTATTTGAGACATCTTAGTTGAACAATTCATCCCTAATTATTTTTATCATTTAATGGGATCACACATAGCTACTTGAGAAAATATTGAATCTAGATCACACTCTCAAGTTTGATTTTAATGATTTTTTTTTGTAGCAACCCAATTTAACAAGTAAAACTAGCCAGTAAAGTCACCAATGTTATAGCTATTTATTACACCCACCTATATTTTTTAAATGTTTTGACATGTTTAGTTTTTCTATATTAATGACTAGATTTATGAAGTTTAAAATTATTGGCGGGGGGCAACTCATTTGTTTTTATTTGAATATTCATATGTTCTATGTGTGTAGAATCATTTATAAGTGCTTTATCAAATAATTTTTATTACTCTTAATGTTTATTTAGTGATTTATATCACAAGTATCACATTCAAGTAAAGATGTAATCAAATTCATCATATGCCATATTTCCTGTAGTTGTTCATAGTACAATTGACAAATGCTTTTAGTTTTCTTTATTGTGAATAGTGATAGTTCAGTAGTGTTGATATTAAATTTTAATTTCAAAAATATGATTTTGATTAATGTTAATTTGACATGTGAAATAAATTTATAAGTTAAAATTAGATTATTGTTTATCTTAATTGCACTTGTCATGTTTTAGAATAATGAAATTGTTACTTAATAATACCTAAAATCAATTGAGTTGTATATAGTCCATGCATAAATAGTTCATTCAAATTTTTATATTGAGAATTTTATGGTGATATAATTTATCCTCAAATCCCTAGCACATATTTCTAGGCATCTTGCTCATAATAATTTAAATCTTTGGCTAAATAATATTAGGACCTAAGGTTGTATCTAAGTTTCATATCATTTAAAACCCAAGTCTAATCTCAATATGATTTAAGTCATAAAGTTATGTGTCCAATTAATATAGTTGTTGATAACTTGCATGTCATATTGAAAGTTGGTAAGCATAATGTAGCATGGTGAGTTGATTTTATTTTGAAATATGGTCTAAATATTTTGAGTTCAAAGTAACTTGGGTATTTATATAGTGGTTATCAGGAATCCGATGTATATATTTGAAGTGTGTGGATATTAATGAGCTCAAGTTTTAATGCTCAATCGTTCTAGCTAAGAAACACTTGGAAATTAATAAACATTAAAACATGATGTACCTATCTCAACTTTTGATTTTGGTGGTCAAGTTAGTTATTTGGATAATTTATTTTCTAAGTGGATAGTTAGATCTCTTTTTTGACCAAACTAGTTTGTTTTATCAAAAATAGTTGAGAAGTAATGGATTTTGAACACATCATTATGAGAAATTAATGTCAATTACTTATATAAAAAAGAGATGGTTTTTTGTGTTTTCATTATCATTTACAAGATTTGTATATAAAAGTAGAGCTATATTAGTTGGAAAATAGTGTTGAGGAAAGTAGAAAGAAATACAAAGAGGTTTCAAAGCATTTTTATTGGAATATTTGGCTATAAGGTGTTGGCTAAATTTGGCCTACATAAGAAATTTTTATTTGGTGTGGTGTGAGAAGCTAGGAAGAGTCCTTGTTTAATAGTTGGTCCAATGTTGGAAGGATAGGACAAACCTCATGAACCTATCAAATGTCACTTGTAATCTCTTGAAACACTTTAAGAAAGAATTAAAGTAAATTTGGTGATTTTAAGGAAGAGGCCTAGAATAAGGTCTAAAACTACAAGTGAAGGAACCAACAAGTTTCAAGGGTGTTCAATAATTCAAGGGAATGAGATGAGTTTTTTGGAGAGTTTTAAATGATTTTATGGTGATGCCATGGAGGTGTTAAGTTAAGTAGATGAAGTGCCTTGATAGTCTAAGTGACAATGACAAAGTGTACAATGTGCTTGTCCTAGTATGCTTGAAGGAGGTTTGGTTGATCTTCAATTTTGACATGGATAGAGATGTTATAGGATGAGTATAGAGTATTGATAATGTGAAATGAGTCCTTATATATATTTTGTACATAAGTGGAGTTCACTCAATTCATCATTGCTCTTATCTAGACATTTTAGGTCTAATGGTAGAAAATCTGAGTAGGTAGTTTTATGACATCATAATTTCAACGTGTGGATGAGTAAAGGGGAGTTGATCATATGGTTGTGATCAAATTAGTCCCTAGTTTATATGTGATAAATCTTAGGTCATGCACCTAAGCACAGTCAATGATATGTTGGTGAAAATTTGGGCTCTCAAGCATTTTGATAGTGTTCTCTATGTTCAAATAGAGCTGAGTAAGTATGATGATGATGTCAGAATTCACACACATGGAGGTTTCAAGATGAAAAAATCACATGGGTTTTTTCAATATTGTGCCTAGTTCATATGTGTTAAATCTCAAGACATGCACCTAAGTGTAACAAAAGATATGCAAGTGAAAATTTTGCCTCTCGAGTAGTTTGACATTGTTTTCCCATACTTAACCAATTTTACATGAGGAAAGAAAGAGTTGAGTAAGTAGTTTAGTGATGGAATATATCACATGTGTGGATGTTTTAAAACAAGATGATAATATTATGGGTTTGTTTAGTTTTTATCCTATTTGATTTGCACTAAATTTCATATCATGCACCAAAGTGAGTCAAAAGATATGCATGTGCAAAGTTGGCATTATAGAAAATTCTTGACATTTTTGGCTTTATGGTAGAAAAATTTGAGTGAAAATATTAATGGTGGTATATCTTACACATGAAAATGATTCAAGATTAGTTTGACACATGGTTGAATTCTTCTATGTGTGGAGATCATATGGTCCAAATTTGAGAACATACGAGTGAGTAAGGTAAAAGTTATTAAGGTTCAAATTTGGCTTATTAGATAAATTGAAATGGTTCCCATATTCAATTTTACAAAATTTAAATTTAAAACATCATCAACAAAGCACGTTACTATAAAATGTCAGGAAATAATGTTTAATGTTGTGTAGAGATAAAGATCGAGCTTCTTCCAAGGATCAATGGTAAATAGGTGATCATATAGATAGAGATAAATAAATAACATTAAAGTAAAGAGGTCAAAGTGATAGTTGTCTATAATTTTTAAATTTAGTATAATCTCAAAGATATCGATGAAGTTCATGAGGTCAAAGTTTGCAGATTACATGAGATAAGGTCAACATATTCAAGGTTTAACATTTGGCATCGGTACACTATGTGTTAAAGGTAAAGATTAATACAATAAGATTGATGGTTCATGTTTAATATAAGTATAAATAACTCAAGATGATAACATGGTGTTTTAAGTTTATCTGTGATCATTTGAATTCAAATATTTGAATTTAATAAGGGAAATACCAGTATCTATTTTTTGAGCCATATCTTTCGATCTATGTAGAATTTGACTATGGTGTAAAAAGTGAATTTGTAGAGAATGCCAAGGTAATTTTTTAAATATAAATTAATTTACATAATTTGATTATATTCAAATATATTAAAATTCAAATTTGACTATTTTTTCATGCATATTATGCAAGTAATCCAAGAAGGGTATTTGAGCTCATTTTGAGGCTATTCTAATATCTCATGATGTATTAGCTACTGGGGAGTGTTGTAGACTCTGTGAGGACCATATGTATGAATTATGAAGGCTTGAATAATCATATGTAGTATTAATAAATGTTTATAAGTTGAGTATTTACTCATTCATGGTGACTTTGTGCACATAATGTTATTTGAGCAAATTGTGCTTAAGCAGAAGGGTGTTATGATGGTTATTATAAATTCAGTAGGACCTATAGATCATTTGAAATGGTTCCATGCATTTTAAAAGTTTTATTTCATTTCTTAGTTTTATTAAATAATTTTCAAAGAGTTGAATGGGTCTCCATAGGACCTAAAAGTGACTTAGTCCTATTTGAAAATGGATTGTGCTTAAGTGTGACCCATGTGAGATGCCTTAAGAGTGAAGGCATGTCTTTTGGATAACAATAAAATGTTTTGGAATTGATAATTGATGAATGCTCTATATATATTGAAACCAAATGTGTTGGTTTCTATACTTTGGAGGTGTGACTTGTGTAAGGTGTATGTGAGAGTTGTGAAGCAAAGGAGAGGTAGAGTGCCTAGTTGATGAATTGATGACTAGAGTAGATTGATGACTATGTGTATGACCTATAAGTCATATATATGATGCCATAGAAGTGATATTATAGTTTTAATATATGTGATTATGTTTAAGTGTGCATATGAGGAGAATTTGAGTAAAGAAGGAGAGAAATTATGGCCTCCCTATGTGAGTGTAGACACTAGAAAACTACACACTTACAATTTTTGATGACTGAATGCCTTAGGACCCCCTAAATACCACATAAAAAATTATTTTACCTTAACCAAATTCTTTTAAACTACCCAAATCACTACTCAGATAGTAATATTTAAAAATACTATTTTAAAGTACTATTCACTATAGGACCCACTATCACCATTAATGATGACATGGTAAGTGACATGGAAAGTGATTTGGGAGGTGATATGGAAAGTTATATGGCTTATCAGTGAGGTGGTTTGATTTGGGACATCATACCCCACTTGGGACCCTTCCCCAAGGTGATTAATGCCCTCATTTAAGCATCACAAGGGCCCCCCTTTGAAATATGGTGAATTTTTCCCTAAGTGGTCATCATTAAAAATGTATTTTATCTTCACACATGAAATTTCCCATCAAAATTGGATACCCACCTCTTTAGTGCTTTGTAAAAGACAAACGACACTATATGCACCCATTTTGGAACTCTTTAGCAAAGTGGGAGACCCATGACCAAGGTGGGAATCCCACCAACCTCATCTTTGGACTCATTCATGCACCCACATGGAAAATGGCACCGCATTTTGTGGGGAATATATTTAAGTGCTTAGATGAAGACAAGAAATGTTGATGAAAAGTCTTTTGTCTTCATCTGAGGCCATGCACATGATTCCCACTCAAAATTAGACTCATGTGCAAGGTGGGAGACACCATAACCCAAATGGGAGACCCATGATCAAGGTGGGAATCCCACCACCCTCATATTTTGACTCATTCATGCACCCACATGAAAAATGGTGAAAATTTTTGTGGGGAATATCTTTAAGTGCTTTTATGAATACAATAAAGGGTGGTGAAATGTCTTTTGGCCTCATTTGGTCCCATGCACATGATTCCCACTCAAAATTAGACTCATGTGCAAGGTGGGAGACACACTAACCCAAATGATAGGCCCATTAACAAGGTGAGAATCCTGACACCCTTATTCCCTTTGTCATTTATGAGATAAATTAGATAATGGTGCCATACTTCTATTATTCCCTCTTTTAGCATGATTCTTCACAATAAATACTATAAATACCCCCTTTTCCTTCACCAAAGGCTAAGTGGTTTTTGGTTAAAGCATTCTTATTGCAAGTTTTATACTTTTGGAGGAGTTCATCCACTTGAGAAGGAGGTCATCATCATCTTGGATAATAAAATATCAAAGCAATGAAAATATGCCAAAATTGGTTCAATACTTTTTCAACATCATTATCTTCAATAAGTCATCAACATAAACATTCTCCTTAAATCTTGGAAGGTAACATTTTAATTTGATTTTGTTTATTTAATTTAAGTTTATCTATTTCCATTTGGCCTTAATTATCTTGACCTATTTACTCCCCTCACCATTATTTCCTTTATTCCTTTTTTGTCTTACACATTTAACCCTTTACCGCCCTTTTTCCTTCTTGGTGACCATTTACCTTCTTTTGGCTTCCTCACTATCATTTTCTCTTTTCACCTTCTTGACCATCATTTAACCATTTTTATTTCTTAGCCATAATTCAACCATTTTAATTTTATCACCTTTATCATTTACCAATACCAATCAAACTATCTTATTAACGTTTGTTAATCAACCCAAACCAGAAACCATAATGTTGTTTTAACCAATTTTCAGCATTGGCTTTATTCAAACTAGTTGCTTTATTTTAGCCATCTTAGCAAAGCATTTAATTTTATTTATTAAATTATTGTTATTTAATTTAATTAGTTTTAGTTTTTTGTCATTTTATTAAAAATACATTAATTTTTATTTATCAACTTAAGTGTTTAAAGCAAGTGGATTGACAACCTCTTAGAAAGCTTTCGCTTCTACGATTTAGCTCATGTTAGGCAATTCACCTTTCTACTTATCTAACAATCAAATTTTATGGTATATATATTTTAGGTAATCCTCCCAATCCAAATAGTATATATCCATAATTAATTTTTGTAAACACCTTTCTTTACTAGTTTCTTTCTTTTTAAATTAAGCAAAAAAGAAAAAATTTAGATAGAAACATTTTGGCGTGCCTGGTAGGACCATTGAATTTTATTTATTTCATTATTTATTTTCTGACATTTAGAGTTGAATTACTAAAAGTTTCATTTAGTTGCATTAATGAAAATTTCATTTAGCTGCATTATTGAAAAAATCATTTAGTTGCATTTTATACACACTAAGTGTTCTTTCTTGCATTTTAGTTACAATTTTAGTTGCATTTTTAAGAAAGAGTTAAATCTTATTTTTCTTTAATTTCTAAAAGTTAAAATAAAAAATAAATCATCCTAGGATTAGGACTTGCATTATCATCTGGCACTGAGGTTGCATTTAGTTTGTATTCATTAAAAAAAAATCTTTTGGGATTAAAAATAAACTTGCATACATATTTTTCTTGCTTATTTAATTAGCTCATATAGTCTAATTTAAGAAAATAAAACTAACAATAGTGCAAAAATGTTACACAAACCAAACCACTTGCACTAAAACAAACATCAAACACACTTGATACAAGGCCCGACTAGGATTTCATCACCTAGTGGATCATCTTACCCTTTCCTAGTTATCATACTTAGATTTAATCACTAATGGGATAACTAACTCATCTCTCTAGTTGAGTATAAACTCTAGATAAATATTATAAAGGCTAAGCACCTGCACTGGCTATGGGATTGTGATGTGAGAGGAGCAAGCCCCATGTATCAAGCCACATATTGATCAAATACAAACTTCTTTTTTAACATCTAAACGTAACCCAAAACCAAACATAGATTGCTCTCTAAGATATATTCAATCCAATTTCCTCTTCAAAATTTTATAAGGCATAAGCCAAAAGAGAGATTAAAAATCATCCTAAGACTTCACATGCTCTTAGTGAATGCATTGTTTGCCTTTATTTTTTTTTATTATTCTTTGTTTTGAGGTGTGATAACATATCATTCCTTTCCCATTTTCTCATATGGTTCTTACTCACCAATAGTGAAGGACCTTGAGCAACAAAAATTTCCACCAAGATAACCAATCTCTTCCACTTCTCCATCCATATAACACATTTTTGAACCCACAGACTCCCCTCACTCTTTAGAAATTCCTATTGAGATAATCCCAAGATTTTCAGATTTTACCACTTTTCTAAACAACAATCATGCAACCTTACAACATTATCTTAGAACCATGTCTCAACAAATCCTAATTTCAAACCCACCTATAGATCTACATTATGGCATGCCTCTCCATCTCATGGGGGTTACCTCCACTACCATGGGTGCTACTCAACCTTTAGTTACCCAAGCCCTACCATCGACCAATAATCCCCTTGAGGCTACCACTCAAAGTCAACCAACCTAAACTATCACTTCCCTTATACCATCTACCAATCACTCCTTCATAATAGGAGTGCCTACCTATAACACTACCCATCTCCCTCTAATTACCTCTAACCCATCAAAAACTATTACACTTCAAAGCTTTGTGGTGTCCATACCCTTCATGTTACCACCAATTAGGACAAGGTCACTACCCTTCCATCAACCACTAACCCAACTACCAATCCTACCCAACAAGTGACCTTTAGTTATCTTCATAATCCATAATGACATATGGCCACTACCCAACCACCCAACCCCACACAACTATTGACATCCACATACCAATATATCTCTTCTACCAAACCATTGGGAACCACATACCAATATGTGGTAACCCCTCAACCTTCCACCCACTATCAACATGTTTCTCAACCACCACCACAATATGCATCCTACAACCATTCAATTACTCAACCACCACTGAAATATGAAAGACGATCATGGAAAATATGAATAACCTTGAGTCATCCATCCCTGGAGCCCAAAATCTCTTATCTTATGATCAAAATTGAAATGAGCCTATTCACCCTTCAATCCCTATCAGACCTTATCAAGCCCAGTGGGAATTTTCAAAATTTATGAATTTTAATAGTAAGGAAGACCATAAAAAATATTTAAGCATGTTTAGGCATTCATTCTACTTGATTTTCCATGATGAAACTCTTCTCCTCTGTACCTTTCTTATGTCATTATCTAGACTACCCTTGGATTAGTATAGTGCCATACCCAAACATTCCATCTTCTCCTTCAACCAACTAGCCCAAAACTTTTTGAATCACTTTTTGATCAATATATCCAAAAAGTTTTCCATTATTAACCTCTACTCCATATAACAATTTGAGGATGATTCCATTATTAATTTTGTGGCTCATTTGAGGAGCCTAATTAGCCAGATTTCCTTTTCCTTGCCTCAACTCAAACCTATAGATCTCTTTTCTCAAGCATGTGCCAAGCATATCTCATCCACATTATGTGTCCAAATCTTCTAGAAATTTGATGAAGCTTTTACCATTTCTCACAAACTCGAGAATAGAGCCATTAATTAAAGAAAGTTAAAGTTAAATAACAAGAACTCAACTTACAAGCCGAATGAGCCCTATGCTTCCAAACCATCAAAGAAATCCCAACACCAAAAATAAATAAACTACCAATGCTATTATCCTTAAAGCCACACCTCCACCATCTACCAACCAATAAATCTTGAGGAACCAAACATCTAACTCCTATAATTATTTAGACTAAAACCCAAGGAACCAACTTGGAGCAGCCAAATGTAATTAACTCCACTTGGGAACCCTATGCTTCTATTTTGAAAATTTTATTAAAATATTATATCATCCAACTTCCACCAATTAAAATACCCCAATAGTTTTATGTTTCTCACCCTATGTTAGGTTGGTATAATGAAAATAACCATTATGCCTTTCATCAAGTCATAAGACATGATATCAATAGGTGAAATACCTTTAAATACCTTGTCCAATCCCTCATTGATAAGGGGGAGCTTAGATTGGAAAACCCCAACACACCACCTAACCAAGAACTTAACATATTTAGGAAACCTTGTCTAAACCATGCTCCCACCAAAAAAGAGAGAACAACATTGAATTCTCTCTTGACACTTGTATCGTTAACATGGTTCTTGACACACTCATTGGCAAATAAGCCATTCACCAATCTACCAATCCCACTTCACTTTTTTAAATAGTCAAGTTAACTTCTACCCTTTTGGACATCCAAAAAAAGGAAGTAACCATATCCACACCTTCAACATAGGTTACCACACCTACCTCCCCTATTCTAAAACCATCCATTCCATCTTTGGATGCCATCTCACAATAAAAGATAACTTCACCTACCAAACCTATAATTTTAGAACCTTCCATCAAAAACCATTACAAAGGTAAGGGAATCAAACCAGAACATCTAACCTCTTCTTTGATAGATCAACCTATCCCTTCTAAACCAAGCAAAACCTCTTCCAAATTAACCAACCCTCAAACACATAAACCCACTAAGATAACTAAAGTAACCAAACCTTATCCAAAACTAAAAACTAAATCAACCAAAGAGGTAAAAACATCCAAAGGCCCATAAACTTGAATTTTACATCCATCAAACTTTCCCTACATTATGGGTCCTCATCCCTTTACCTTGAGCATGAACCCCATTATTTTTACCAAAACCCCATCACCCCTATTGTTTACACCTTTAAATTGTTTTCTAATGCACATTTTTATATTACACCATCAATACCTAAGTTACCTACCTTGATATCCTCTACCTCTAACTCATCAACCATATTTCCTAAACCAAAACCATCAACTAAGCCTACCACCCTACCTAAGACACCTATCACCAAACCTACTTCCAAACAACCTTCTACCTCAACACCCAAAACAAAAACCATTAAACCTTTACCACCCTTAATCAAGTCTTACCTAACCATTCTCCTGTGGTTATTGTAAATATATTCCTTGAGCTTACCACCCATCAAACCCTTTGACCCTTCATGCCCCAAACCATTATGGTTCAATAACAATTTGATTTTTTTATACCATAGGACACCTGGCCATGATATATATAATTTCAAAGATTTCCAAACTCTCATCCACTACCTTTACAATGAGGATGATTTATTAACAAAAAAACCTCTTATGTCACCCATACAAACCCAAACAATATCTGTACCTACCCAAAACTTACCCACTCCTTCACTCTCACTTAAGAATGAAGATGAGTCTAACCACTCTGCTACCTCACACTTTCTTTTTATTCATACTATCAACATGGTCACTAAATCATAGACAAAAGATAAAGGGAAGGTAAGCTGTCCATTCCTTAGACATACCCATCTTCACATTCCCAAGAAAACCAAACCCAACCATCTCCATCTTTAATCAAATCTAAGGTGTCTATCTTAGGTTCCCCCCAATCTAAACCTTCATACCCAAACCATAAGCAATATCTATCTAGAAATTTATCCTTAAGCATCTTCACTAGACCTTAGCAAAAATGATCTTGTATGAGCTAATTTCTAAGTATTCCCATCATTGTCAAGCACTCATAGATTCCTTTCAATCCATTGAGGTCTGACCCAATGACCCTTAACCTCTAGCTACATTTGTTGGTGCTCTATAAACTTCCAACTTTGTCACCTTTAAGAATTTAGAAATACCATCCATCCACCTTGAGGACCCAGATCCCCCACTCTTTATTATCACTTACATCAACCAAACCCATGTCAAAAGGGTGATGATTGATGGGTGAGTTAGCATTAAAATCATATCCTCCTATGCATGTGGCCAACTCAGCTTATCAAACAATATCATGTCAAAATCCATATTAGTCCTCTGATCCTTTAATGACACTATGGCCACTACCTTGGGAGCCATCATCCTTAATATTTGTGTGGGACCCTACACACTCCCTGAAGTCTTCTATGTGGTGGAAGGAGAATTCAAATAAAACATATTATTGGGATAACCTTGGATTCACTCCATGGAATGTGTTCCATCTACCCTCCATCTATGTATTAATTTTGAACATGAGGTCTAGGTCATCAATATCCAAGTAGACCCAAATCCTTTGTCAACATACAACATGACCTATCACCCCAATGCTATCCCCATACACCCATCAGATACACCTTTAGTAGTTAGACCTCAACTACCAACCATCAAAGAAATGTCAACTAGCTCATCCATCCCTTCCTCAGAGATCCCCATAGAGTATCCATTGAGATCTATGTTCTAATGATTCTCATTAGGGGAGTATCACCTTCTAGCATTAGATGCTTTCCCTTCTCCTCAAGCATATGAGAACCTCAAAAATGACCCTTATTATGACTCTAACATTAAAAAAATCATCCTTTTGAATCCCCCTAACCATTATATGAACTTCATCTATGGTGGAATTGATCAACCACTTCTTACTCCCACCACTAACTCCTCCATCTGACCATTCACCTCTGACTTTTCCTACCTTGACAAACTAGCATTCACTAAATTATACCTTCATAGGTGTGCCTAGAATGTATTTGGTCTAGGCCAATATGAATAAGGACCTCATTAATTACCTTTAATCAAAACCCAAAAACCTCATGAGTCATTTGGCTTTGGTTTTGTGCCACCTGAAGAACCAACCAATTCACCCAAACCTATTGACACCATCAAGGAAGACATCCCCTCCTCACCAACCCAGCCTCTTTTGAAGCATGATTACTTTTATATCATTCCGTATAAAAAAATTTCATCAACACCATTATTTTAGGCCCCCTGACTTATAAAAAATATGGCCAAATTCAAACCCTTCCTCTCATCCATCACGAAATGATAGAGAAAGATTATCCTACCATCAATGTCATCTAACATCAAGATGATGATTGTATTCTCACCTACCTTGGTGCCCTAGATTATTTAATCCATAAATCCATTCCTATTAAATCCTTGACCATGTTGAATGAATCCACCATGGATATCAACTTGGGCACTATGGACAACCCTTGCATTGTCAAATTGGGCCAATCATTAAAAGCTAAAGAACATCAAGGCTTCTCCTCTTTCCTCCAAGATCATAGAATATCATTCACTTGGTCTTAAAATGATATGCCTAGGATTTAACCCACCATTTCTACCCTTAACTTAGTCACTCATCATGTCACTAAGCCTATTAAATAGAAACTTTGACACATGCATGCTCGCATAGCCCTTCTCATCAAATAAGAGATTTAACATCTCTTATCAATGAACTTCATTCAACCTATTGATTACCCCTAATGGGTCTCAAATATATTACCTATTACTAAATCCATTAGGATTCTACACATTTGTGTGGCCTTTTATGACCTTAACCTCACCTAGCCTAAGGATGGCTTTCTTCTACCTAGTATTGACCATCTTGTTGATTTTACAACCAACTATGAGATGTTGTCTCTCATGTATGGGTTTTTGGGTTACAATCAAATCTTTATTTCTCCTAAAAAGCAACATAAAACCCCCTTTACCACCCCTTAGGGAAATTTTTTCTATAGAGTCATACCTTTCAAGTTAAATAACACTTGTACAACCTACTAGTGAGCTATGACCTACATCTTCCATGACCTCATCCACACCATCATAGAGGACTATGTAAATGATATCTTGGGAAAATAAAAATATCACCATGATCATTTTTAAGTTCTCAACATTATCTTTGAATGCCTAACCCATTTCCATGTCAGACTCAACCCTAAGAAATGTGTTTTTGGGGTAATTTCTAAAACTCTTCTTGGCTTTATTATCTCTCTTCAAGGAATCAAAGTAGATCCTACAAATGTCAAATAAATCTTGGAATTCCCCCTCCTACCATACTTAAGAAACTCCATAGCCTGTATGGAAAGCTTCAGTACATTCACTATTTCATTTCCTAGCTTTTAGACTGTTGCCAACCTTTCAATCACCTTTTAAATAAGGATGTCTCTTTCAAATAGAATAATAATTATCAAAAATCCTTTGAATCAATCAAATAGTACATTATGTCACCACATGTTCTCATCCCTCCAAAGGATGACCACCCATTTAACCTTATATCTCTACTACTGACCATTCCCTAGGGGTAATGTTGCTCACTGAGATGAACAACATAGAGAACAAGCCATATAATACATTAGTTACATGCTTATAGAATATGAGACTGGGTATACCCATACATGGAAAATATGTTTAGCCCTAACTTTTATTGCCACCAAAATTTTACCGTACCTTCTTAACCATAAAACCTATGCCATAACCATAATTGATCCACTCAAGTACATGCATTCCAAGCCATACCAAAACTAGTGTAGGGTCAAGTGGCTTATGCTCTTAAAAAAATTTGATCTTGAGTTCCTTCAACAAAATTTAATTAAAGGGAAAGTCATTGACAACTAATTAGCTGAAGCACCTTTGATATATCACCAACCACTTCCTCTGAAACTCTTAGATGAATCCATCACTACTCTTTCCCAAGAGGACATAACCTACCAAATGACTATGTTATTCAATGGTTAGAAGTGACAACAAGGTAGGGGTGTTGGAGTTATTCTCATTCCCCTCAATGGTGAACCCCTTCTTCTTTCCTTCAAACTTGAATTTGAGTGCACCAATAATATGGCTGAGTATGAATCCCTAATCATAGGTCTCTAAACCACTCTAGCCTTAGGAATTAAGACCATCAATGTCTTTGGTGATTCCCAACTCATTGTCAACCAATTAAATGGCTTCTATCAATCTAAGAATGATGTCTTATAGAAATACAAACTTTTAGCTGACAAACTCTTAGCATCATTTAAACATTACCTGGTCTAATATGTTCCCTAATCTACCAATAAATTCATAGATATAATGGCTTTACTTACTTCCCAAATCCCTTCTTATATTTCTAATTCCAAAATATTTATCACCATTCACCATTTTAATATATCCTCTTATGACCAATCTGACCTCCCTACCATTTGTAGTATGGAGGAATCCCCATCTAACATTTGGTATGACCAAACTTTTAACTACCTCAACTTGGGCATAATTCCTACGAACATATCTAAGAGCACTCAAAGTAAATTTTTTTAGAGTACCTCTCATTACACCATACTAGGGGGAATCCTTTAAAAATGAGGTTTCAACAATCTCCTTCTTCATTGCCTAGATATCCATGAAGCTTCCCATGCCATCAAGGAAATACATGAAGGGATTTGTAGGGGACACTTTAGTAGTCTAGTAGTCTCTAAATGTATCCTTCACATTGGCTACTATTGGCCCACCCTCAACCAAGACTATTGTGATTATGTAAAAAAATTTATTAAATGTCAATAGCATGCTAACTTACACATGCAACAGATAATGGCCTCCAAGTATCTAAGGACTTTTAGCCTTTATCGCAATAGGGGATCAATCTCAATGGGGAAATCAACCCCCATTCTTTACAACAACATAGCTTCATCATCACAGCCACCAAATATTTCACCAAGTGGGTTGAAGTTATTCCTCTTATCTTGACTAAATTAGATAATATTGTCAATTTTATCAACCATCATATCATCTACTGCTTCGGTGTTCCTCATAAGATCATCATCAATAATGGTAAATCTTTAAAAAATAATCAAGTTAGAGGTTTATGTGATGCATTTGGAATCAATCTAAGCCTTTACTCACCTTAACATCCATAATCAAATGGATAGGTGGAATCCTCTATCAAAATCCTTAACAAAATACCAACCAAAGTTGTCAGTGCTTTAGGTAAGGATTGGCACTTGCACACCCCATTCATTTTATGGACCTATTGCACTAGCATTTGAACCTCTATGGGTGCTATCCCTTTCTCTCTAGTCTTTGAAGCAGAGGTAGTCTTACCTCTTGAAGTCTAAATTCCCTCTCTTCATATATCTTTTCAAGATCTCATTTTTGAAGAAGATTATCATCAATACCATTTCACTTAGCTTGAGATACTTGATGAGCATCATTTAGTATCTCTCACCCACCTCCATATCTATCAAGAGTGTAGCAAATGCAATTATAAAAAGCACATAAAATAATGAGAATTTAATATCAGAGATCTCATCCTAAAATAAAACCAACATGTGACCAACATGGAGAAACATAAGTGGGGAAATTTTTCTTTCAATTGGTTTGGACCCTACATCATTACCCATAATTATGGATTTGAAGCTTATCATTTGTCCTATATCGAAGTCAAACCATAACATGATCCTCTTAATGATTCACATGTGCATCTATTCTTCTATTAAAGAAGGATCATTCTCACTTTTTGTCTAACTTAAGCTCATCCCTTGATTAACTATATTTTCACCTTTACCCATCTTCCTCCTCCCCTTTTGAGAATAATTTATTACAACATAAAACCATGTGATTAACCATCATAGTCATAGCCTAATACTAAATATGGGTACCATGGATTTGCCCATAGCATGGTTCTCATGGATACTTTTCATCTCTAACAAGATGGACTCCCATGGTCATTGTCTCTCAAATCACCTCCTTTCACATACCATTAACCTTATTATGTTAAATTTTTTCCCTCACAATGGTAAACCTCTTAACCTAATTAGACTTTTCCATGTCTTAAAACATCACATCCAAAGATAATTTGGATATAAAAGTACTACTTGGGTCAATATATTAAATACTACTCCCTTGAAGGATAATTGCCCAAAAAATATATAAATTGCCAAATGTAAGGTAGAATGCTCCCTTGAAGGACAGCTATCAAGAGCATTAAACAAAGACAATAAACTTAGACCACTCCCTTAAAGGATGGCCAAGTTAACTTTGTCAAAAGAATATAAATTCCTTGGAAGCTTCCCACATTGATTAGCTTCCCATATACAATAATAAAACAAAAAACCCACGATCATAATCAAAGCAAATTCTAAATAATCTTGAAAGCTACAATCAGCTCTCAAATAACATAATAATATGAAAGCCACAATTAGATTTCATATGTAGACTTCCCGCATTGATCAGTATACTTCTAGTATATGACATGGACTTGTCTATTATTGTTCTTAGGTCACCTATATAAGTGGAAAACTTACCCACATAAGGTTACCATACATATTATCCTTTATTCTTCACACCACCTATCACCCATCTTCCCTTTATATTATTTGTAAATCAAGAGATTTATATCTTACTTAACATAATGTGATCAAGAAACTTATTTTATTAACCAATGTATGCTTATGAAAATCATTTGAAAGGCTTATATTCATTAATCTAGTCCAACTTTAGGTTTTGTTTTGTTTTTTCCTTGTCAACAAATAAGAATTATACCTCATTTCTTGTTCTCTCATCATTGAGTCATGTATTCTATTAGACCCATGTCTCATAATTTTCCATCTAGAATGGTTATCTAATCTACTTGTGTGCCACCACTATCATCAATCAAATCATCATAAACCTAACCATGAATAACATTAGAGCAACATTAATGATCAATCAACCCACCTTTTGGAGATACCTTTCTCTAAAAACTCAACCCATCCTTGGCACACCCCCTTTCTCTACAAACCCTCAACAAAACTAAACCACATGGTCCATCTAATTGGGGAAACCCATTTGAGTACCATTCTCCAACCCTTTTTGAACTACATTGGCATGATTTCCATGGACTATATAGGTGTTGCTTGACTTTTAAGGGTAATTTGGCCACTAAAAACTAATTACCCTCCCTTTTTTCTTCTCATTAATTTTTATTTCTACCAACACCCTATTGATTAAGGTGTCTTATATCAGGGAATATTTGGATTTTTCTTAGCATCCTTATATTTTAACATCATCTAATACTTACTCTCTATTTTTCACTAATTGCTAGGAGAACTACATTGTTTTGAGATCTTTTTAGACTATGCAGGTAGTGCTAAGTTATTTAGGTCATCTCATCCACATCATTTTTTTCCCTTCTCACCTAAAATCTCTTCCTCCACTACTCTACCTATCTCCTCACCACCTCCCTCCCTTCAACTTATCAATCTATTTTAACCACTTTTCTAGCTTATCAATCTTTTTTAACATAAGGATTGATAGCCTTCCTCATTAGCCCCTCTCATCTCCCATAAAGCCACCACCTAATCTACTTTTATGGCCTCCATATAAAATTTCCTTGCACATGTTTTGTAGATCATTCCCCCACCCAATTTTCATGTTTTTTGTCCCACATTGCACTTCTTACCAACTATGCCCTTTATCCCCTTTGTCTTCTTCTACCATCCTCATATTTTCCCCTTATCCTTGATAACCTATAACACCCTCTTCCTCACTCTTTTTTCCTCACCAATTCCACATTGTCCTATTCCCTTGCACACCAATGGAAACTTTTCCTTCATCTTCTTTGATACTACCTTATTATTTCCCTTTTATTACTTTTAAACCACCTTCATTCCAATTCTTAGTTCTTTTTTTCATCTTTCTCATATTTTTAATCTGGTGTGCTTTTTATTTCTTCTATCACACCTCTTTTTTTATGCGTGCCACCAATCTCTATCAATTTTCCACTCTCCCCACCTTTTCCATTTTCTCCTCCTTAACTAACTTCTAACTAGGTCTTTATCCTTTGAGAAGCCTTTCGTAATTGCCCTTTTCTTCTTATCATTCCTAGACTTTTACACTTTGCATTCCCCTTTTCCTCTTTCCGTCTTGGTATTCACTTATATTTTCCATCTATGGGAGTGTCTATGCTTTATATCCCTACTTCAATTCTTCTTTTTCCTTCTTATCATCCCTTATTTTCATCTCATTCCCTTTCATTCTATTCCCCTATTTATTAACCACCTCACCACTTTTTCACTTGTTAATCTCTTTTAATCACCCATTTAGCTTGTCAATAACTTATAACAAGCTGATTAACACATACTTTATCTCTTTAGCTTCTTATCAACCCATCCTTTGCTTCCCCTCATTTTTATTAACCCCTTTCCCATTTTCCATCCTATTCTCATCTCTAACACTACCATCTGATATGCTTCATTATTCCTCTCCTTGCCTATCATTATCCATGCTTACTTGGTCATATCTTCACCTATTGCTTCACTCTCTTGTCATCTTGTTTCTGTCCTCATTTCACTCATTTTCCCCTCTATTTCCTTTTCTTGTATGTATTTCCTTATTTTTCATTTTCATCAACAAAATATTTTTTCCTTGGTCTTTTTTAGACTTATTTTCAAACCTTTCATGGCCTCCCATATCTCTCATCCTGACCTTACCCTTCATGATTGCTACACTTCTTTCCCCATCCTTTTCAATTCTCCAATCTATCATTATTTATTTCATTCTTCAAACCCCCATCTTCTAGATTTTATTTTTATTCTCTTTTCTCTATTTCATTTCATTTTTTTCACCTCCCTTGAATACATTCCTTATTATTCCTAACATTCTTTTTTTCCTCCTTTATGTCCATGCTTGGCTCTTTCCATCCTTTTCCACCTTCATATTTATCTACAACCTTGTTATATTTTTTACCTATCTCTTCATCCATCTCCTAGTCCACCTTCACCTCATCCCCTATTGGATCCTCATTATTTTCTCCCATTGGCACTCCAACTTCTCACTCAGTAGAGTGTAGTCACCAATTGTATTTCTTATAAGTGCATATACATGTTTGTTTCCTCACATCCTCAACTCTTTTGATTTAATGAATGAAATCTTATCAATTCCATTGATTCAAGGTATCCATTTCTTCCTTCAATATCTCTATTTATTAATCATGGTTCTTCCTTTTGTCCCTCTCCATCTATTGCTTTCACCCTATCCATGACCTCTTCAACCTTTAAAACCCTATACATGTTTTTGTTTACTTGATTAATTGTGATCAACTCACCTTATTTTATCCAATAAATCATGCTCATATGATGTATTTTTAGGGATTATGTTCATTAAGCCAAACCCACTTTAGATCTAATTCTAGTCTTTGTCATAGAAGGAACAACATGCCCTATTCTCATCCTAATGTGCTTAGTAGATATTTTCATTGTGACATTAGTCTCTTGATTATATTCTTGACTTTACCATTAGTGTTGTTCATTGCCTTACACTATTTTATTTACCTTAAGTGAGATTATAACAACCATAACCATAGTAATCATAACCATAACTATAGAATTCATGAGTATCCACACACCCTTAAGCATAATAACATTCAAACAATGGCATCCAACACATTTTTTACATATTTACAATATGATGTGCAATATTTTATTTAGGGTTTGAGGATTCGCATGGTACATACAAAGTTATCAAACTATCTACACCTAACCTAAGGCCTCTACATACATTATTTTCCTACCTAAGCATTAGGTTGATTATCTGGTGACTCTAGATTTATGTTCAACCATCCTTCTACTTGATTACTCCTTGAACTAACATCTGTAATGTTCCCTATCTCAACAACTGATAAAGGTTGTACTCTATTCTCCTCTTACACATTCATCCCCATAAGGTGAGAATCATATTCTACTTTGGGTCTTTCACCCTACTCACCCATCTCATACATTACATCCCTCTTCTCTAGTTGTTCTACTCGCATAGTTTCCACTAGTTGTTGCCTCAACACACATCCACTTAGAGAGTGAGGGTTACCTCCATGGATAGGTTGAATGCCATATTCTCCAGTCCTAAACCTTTCACAATGAAAGTCTCACCTTATTCACTACTGAGGAGGTAAGAGTTTAGTCTTGAGCTCTGGCCATGGGTGTCTTTCTTATTTTTGTTGGTTTAACATCACTTCCATTATCACAATTCCATGTTGTAATATTTGTTAGATATGCATATTCACCATGTAGATTATTTCAAGTCATGGGGGATGCTGATTATCTCCACCATTTCTCCCATTATTTTCCATCTTTAACCTCTGATAGTTCTCTACACCTTGAACAACCTGCATAACCAAATGACTTCATGATAGGTATTCATGTTACCATGATTCTTTAAATAGACTACCCAACCATTCTTTCTTGCTAACATGATTATCCATTCTATCGATGGGGAAGGTCATATGATGTCATTTATTCCCTTAAATAGTCTTCCCACTTAAAATGGTCATGTCTCTTTACCTTTTCATGTGGACACATAGCCCTTAATCCAATTGGTCATCTTGATACAATTATTATGTGTTATCATGATGTATTTTTATTGGCCACATCATCTAATCTACTTCTAATGTCTCTAATTACTTCTACATCTTATGGTCTTTATGGGATTGATGGTCATTTTCATCATTGTCACCTTGACCTAGTTGACATAAATTAGCTTCCAGCCTCAGGCCGTTGTAATGGTCACACCTCCAAAACTACTACTATTACTGGTTGTAGTAGCTCCTAAATGCTTACCACTATGGAAGATCCCCCATCTTATCCAATTATTTAACCAATCTCCTAGACCTTATTGTAACCTACTAGTAGGGCCTTTTTTGATTGGAACCCAAAGTCCTTAGTTCTAAGTAACTATAATAGAGGATACAAACATGGACACCATTTACCTAGCCTACCCATGTAGCTCTTGGGTCAGGTAAGGTATAGCCTCTATCACTCAACATGCTACCAAATTTATAATTCATAGAATCTACTTAGTCATTAAATAAATTCTTTGTTGGTTGTCATTTTGCTACTACCCTTAAAACTCATCTCATAGTGGTGATGAACCTTTTCCAAAGCGACTATGCAAATCTTGATAGACACCCACCTCCTAAAACTCAACTCATAGTGATAAATTCCAACACTATGTTTATACCCTCACATAATTTTATAAGATTTAACCTCCTCACGAAGGCACCTCTTCTTTGGCTTAGCTCCATCATAGGATATTTTTTGTGTTTATACTTTTGTTACCCACTTATTTATCCTACCCTACCCATCCATATCTTTTACTCCTAATTCATGTGAGATTATTATGGTGACTATTCACCATTATACACCATGACACCTCACCACTACCAAACTATCAACCCAAACCTAACCATGCGGTATATCACGTTGGGGCAGCCCATCTAAAATCCACTAAGAACTCCATTTGGCTTAAAGTTTTAATGGATATCACATCCATAAAACTATGTAGGTAGCATCCACTTTCCTAGTGCATATGGAGTTATCTTAGCCAACACCTATCTGAACCCTTACCAATCACTCTACCTGACCAACTAACCATTCAACCACATCTACCTCAACATTGGCCATTTGGACCCAGGTAATGCATATCTTTGTGATGACCTTACTTAGGCAATTTTGACCACACCAACCATCATTGACATGTTGCATTTTTTCCTGACCTAGCCATTTGGGTTATTTTATAGGGACACTTCCTACTTTGGATACTTGCAACCAACCCCAACCCTATCTATATCACTTGATAGGCATGACCTAACTAGCTATGACTAATGTTGTGGATCAATTTCCCCTAACATATATCCCTATGGACCCAAACTTAAATTAACCAACATTGGACACCTTTAGTTCATGTGTGATTTTGACTACCACACTTAGTCACATTTTATGCACATGTTTACATCTTGAATACCCAACTACCTTATGGAACCACCTAGTACCTCCTCACCAACTACTTATCAAGCCTACACCTAATTATACTTTAAATCATTACCTTCTAGTTTGAGGGGGGACACCTCTTCTCATACTCATCACATCCTAACCTTCAAATAAGCAATATATTTTTATTTTTTAACTTGTTAATTTAAAGCCACATAGTAAAATGGGCAAAATTTAGACACTAAAATATTACACACTTGAAATTTTTGATGACTGAATGCCTTGCGACCCCCTAAAGACCCTATAAAAACTTCTTAACCCTTAACCAACTCCTCTTAACCTAACCAAATCACTATTCACATTTTACTATACAAAAATACTATTTGAAAGTACTATTCAAAAGTATAATTCACTATCACTATTCATTATGGAACCCAATATCAATATTCACTATGAGACCCACTATCACGATTAATGATGGCATGATAAGTGATATGGAAGGTGATTTAGGAGGTAATATGACAAGTTAAATTGATTATAAGTGAGGTGGTTTGATGTGAGACATCATACCCCACCTGAGACACTTCCCCAAGGTGCTTAATGACCTCATTTAAGCATCACAAGGCCCCCCCTTGAAATATGTTGAATTTCCATCATTCAACATGTATTTTAACTTCACACATGAAATTAGCCTTCAAAATGGGATACCCACCTCTTTAGTACTTTTAGAAAGATAAAGGGAACTATATCCACCCATTTTTGGACTCTTTAGCAAAGTGAGAGACCCATGATCAAGGTGGGAATCCCACCACCCTCATATTTTGACTCATTCATGCACCCACATGGAAAATGGAAACATATTTTGTGGGGCATCTATTTAATTTCTTAGTTGAAGATAAGAAATGGTGGTGAAAAGTCTTTTGTCTTCATCTTGGGCCATGTGCATGATTCCCACTCAAAATTAGACTCATGTGCAAGGTGGGAGACACCCTAACCCAAATTGGAGACCCATGATCAAGGTGGGAATCCCACCACCCTCATATTTTGACTCATTCATGCACCCACATGAAAAATGATGAAAAATTTTGTGGTTCATCTCTTTAAGTGCTTTGATGAAGACAAAAAAGGGTGGTGAAAAGTCTTTTGGCCTCATTTGGGCCCATGTGCATGATTCACACTCAAAATTAGACCAATGTGCAAGGTGGGAGACACACTAACCCAAATGAGAGACACATTAACAAGGTAATAATCCTAACACCCTTATTCCCTTTGTCGTTTATGTGATAAATTGGAAAATGGTGCCATACTTCTACTATTCCCTCTTTTGGCATGATTCTTCACAACAAATACTATAAATGTCCCCTTTTCCTTCACCAAAGTATAAGTGGTTTTTGGCTAAAGCGTTCTTATTATAGGTTTTCTACTTTTGGAGGAGTTCATACACTTAATAAGGAGGTCATCATCATCTTGGAGGAGAAAATATCAAAGAAAATAAAATTTGCTGAAATTGCTTCAATACTTCTTCAACATCATTATCTTCAACAAGTCATCAACATCAACATTCTTCTTAAAGCTTGGAAGGTAACATTTTAATTTTCTTTTGTTTATTTAATGTAAGTTTCTTTATTTCCATTTTGCCTTCCTTCTCTTGATCTCTTTACTCTCCTCACCATTATTTCCTTTATCCCTTTGTTGTCTTACACATTTACCCCTTTATCCCACTTTTGCCTTCTTGGCCACCATTTACCTTCTTTTGGCATCCTCACTACCATTTTCTCTTTTCACATTCTTGACCACCAGTTACCCATTTTTATTTCTTAACCATCATTTACCCATTTTAATTTAACACCTTTATCATTTAACAAACCCAATCAAATTATATTTTTGACCCTTGTTAATCAACCGAAACCAAAAACAACTTTATTTTAACCAATTTTCAGCATTAGCATTATTCAAACTAGTTGCTTTATTTTAGCCATCTTAGAAAATCATTTAATTTTATTAATTAAATTATTTTTATTTATTATCATTATTTTGAGTTCCTATCATTTTAGGAAAAACATTTTCATTTTCATTTATCAACTTAGGTGTTTAAAGTAGGTGGATTGACATCCTTCTACAAAGCTTTTGCTTCTAGGATCTAGTTCACGCTAGGCAATCCACCTTTCCACTTGTCTAAAAAATAAGTTTTGTGGTATTGATTTCTTATGTGGAGGTCATCCTCACAAGACAAAGAGGTACTTAGATCCAACATATGCACATTCAATAGGTATTTTTTTACACACCCTTCTTCACTAGTTTCTTTATTTTTAAATTAAGCAAAAAGCAAAAATTTAGATAGAAACAGTGAGAGGCTTGTGTGAGACACAAAGAGAGTTTATGTAGGGGTTAGATAATCAAAGATACATTATTTAGTGTTGAAGACATCAGTTCTAAGGTCTATTTTTTCACATCAAATGAGGGTTTAAAATACTTGATCTTCCTTAAGGGTAGTTATTCCTTGTGAAATAGGTGTTTCACTAAAGACCTTTGGTCAGGAGGACATGACAAAGGTTTTCTAGTCTAAAAGAGTTGACCAGTCTCTTGTTTATAATTTATTATAGGAAAATAGTCCATGTGTTTTAGTACTAAGAGTGGGTTTTATTTCCCATGAGGGTTTCCCATAGGAAATATGTGTTATGTGTTTAATCTTGTATATGCATTAAATGAATGATCTCTATTGTTAATGTTACTTGATCAAGTTGATATATGCTAATTATTTAATAGTTTAAAAGGACTGTAATTAAAATTGAAATATCTAGGCTCACATATTCAACCCCCCTCTTAGTTATTATACCTCTAATAGGGTTTATATAGATCCTAAGTGTTTCATCAAAGCCATGATAAGCCAAATAGTCAGTTTATACTTGGATCTCCAATGTACTTACAAGCAAGTTTAAGAACTAGCAGAGGTAATCAGTTATCTCTTCTTACTAAGTGCAACGATATATAAAACTAGAGAAGGAATTAGTTTTCACTGATAGGAAAAATGAGATAATTCATAATTTTTGACCTTCAAAGGTTTAATTTTAGTCATTTTATGCATTTCCATGCATAGTCCACCATGCATGAGCATCTACAGGTGCTATGAAGAAGATCATCAGGTAAAAAAAGATTAATGACTTAGCTTCAACACTACATGGTTATGGAGTTATACCAAAACCATGGGACACTGTATTAAAGTATAAGACATCAAGATAAATTCTCAAGTTGTTTAAAAAGTTATCATTTCCATATGTAACATTAAGGGTTTACACCCTTGATGCTTAAATGATCCTAGAATGGAATTTAAGGGACATCAAATTAAGGCCATAATAAATATCTATTTAGATTTAAAAAATATTCAACAAGTTTCAAGTTGAACATAGGGATACCAAGTGTAAAAACCTTAATAAGTCAAGGAAGATAAATGGTACATGTTCAATCATGCAATTGAAGATCAACAATGTGAACAAGGTCAAAATGTTAGAGGATAATGAGAATTAAAATAATGGTGTGAAGTGTCTGAGTCATAGTGAACACCTGAGAAAATTTATGGATCATGTTCAATCATGGAAAAGGAAGATCAGTGGTACATGTTTGATCTGGTAGATCAAATATCTATGACATGTGTTTAACTATGTGAATGGAGACTGATAGTACATATTAAATTCAACAAGTCAATGGGCCCATATTGCATAAAGGGTTGACAATAAGTTGTTTAAAGAGTTGTCATTTCCATATGTAAAATTAATAGTTTATACCCTTGACACTCAAATGATCCTAGAATGGAATGCAGGGGATGTCAAATTAAGACCATAGGAAGTAGTTATTTAGATTGAAAAAATATTCAACAAGTTTCAATTTGAATATGGGGATCCCAATTATCAAAGCCTTACTTGATTAGATCAGAAGATCAACATCACATGGGAGATCATTTGGGTTAAAAAGTTAAAGAAGATCAATGGTGTGTATTCAATCATGAAATTAAATATCAATGGCCAGTATGAGGTTAAAAGGTTAGAGGATCCTAAGAATGAATGCAATGGTGCCAAGTGTCTTAAACATGTTGAAATCTTGAGAAAATCAACAGACCACATCCAATCATGAAAAAGGAAGATCAATGGTATGCATTTAATATGATATATCAAAGATCTACAACATGCACTCAACCATGTGGATGGAGACCAATGATGCAAATCAAAGTCAACAAGTATATAAGCTTAAATTACATGTAAAACTACCATGTGAAATAATCATGTTAGCTAGATGGACTAACAACAGGGTCCATAGAGACATATAGGGTTTCCAAGTTTCATAATCTCATTAGTAAGACCCATTGAACAATGTGGAGCTAACAAGTTGCATGATATAGGAAGCCTATATTAAGGATCAATGGTTAAAATTGAAATTCAAGGCTAGGAGACTCTCTAGGTGATTATTGGAGTAAATTTGATCAAGTTCCATGGGGCATGAGATGAGGACATGTGTCTAAATTAAAAATAATGGCAAGGAGTAACCTAAGTTGGCTCAGTCCCATCATCTTAATTTTGATTCCATAAGGAACCTTTAATGATCATCAATGTAGGTATAAGATTATAGAATATTCATGCATTTATTTTAATTATTTTTTAGGAGTGGACTTGATAAATTATGACCCCTTCTCCAATATCCTATGCCATTTTCCCCTTCTCTCTCATCTTATTCCTCTATATATTTAAGGTTATGATCATTGCTTTACATCCCTCAAACTATTACAAGGAAACTCTACCAACTTTTATACTTAAAAACCCCTTGAAAAAATGAATAAGAACTTTTGTAGTTGTTCTTCATCAATACTTAGTGTTTTATGCTTTTTTAGTTATGCATAAGTGGACGGATCTTCCCTTTTTTAGGTCTAAGTATTATTTAGGTGCTAAAAAATCTCTATTACAAGTCATCTAATGTGTCTTGTGATTGGTAGCTAAGGCTTAAAGTGGATATTTTTTTATAAGTGTCTTTGAATCAGACCTTATGCTCATTACCCTTTTGTTCCAACCACTCAATCTAACATCTAGATGAAACACTATTACTTGGAAGTCATTAGAAGTAGTGCATTAGTCTTATATATAGTCCATTAGTGTCATTTGAGTCTAAGTGAGTGGATAGATTGAATTCATGGTGCATCACCACACTCTAGAGTAGTTTTTAATTCCTATGCAATCTTCTTAACCCTTTGCATTGTCCATAGAGTTTATATCTTAAATAAATAGCCCTAAATTTTTAAATCAAGGGGATCTATCCCTTTAAAAAATATAGAGGTTTGACCCAACATTAGTTAACCCATACCCTAAGGTCATTCCCATGTTGGACTAGGTTTGAGTAGAGAAACTAAACAATCCTCTTCTCAAATAGGGTATAAGCTAGGACTCCAATAGTTATGGCATGACTATTGGGATGAGCTTCAAATGACTTTATTCATTACTTGAAAATGTGGAATGACACCTTGCATCCATCTTTAAGAGCTTCAAGCACTATATCAATTGAGTTGTAGTCATAAGGTTACATCATTTTAGTATATCTTCACTCTAGAGGTAAGAGAGATCATCATTCATAGTTTCATTCATTCTCATGTACTTAATATCAAAGTATGGATGGATATGAGGCACATTCATGTTAGCCACCCTCTTATAATATATCCTATGACCCTTTCCAATTGTATTATAAGAGTTTACATCCCTATTTTGATCCATATCAATCATGTATTCCCCTATATCAATCATATGATGAGCCCTTTTATTACCAAAATGATCAAACCTACTATGAGTCTCATCTACCCCATATGTAGCATGATTACCATCTTGATCAGTCATGGAGGTAATATGACATTCATAAATGACCTACTCATACCCTATACATTCTATATTTGGCCTTAAACAAGACTTATTACACCAAGAAAATAATATGATAAATATTGACACATTGAAGGGATATGGATAGGAAATTCCAAAAAATGTCATTATAGGGGTTATAAATTCAGTGTAGTAGGAAAAATAGGAGTGGATGTAATTCATTATGAGAGATTATCATATAAAAAATGGTGACATGCTTGACATAGATGGACTCATCTTTGAGATTGAGGAAAAGATGGTAGCCCATGAAGGACAACAAACACCCCATCACCCATTTTGTCTACCCTCATTAACCTCATGTCAACCTCATGTTGATTTTCTAATCACCACACATAAACCCTCATCAAGTGTGTTTTAGATTCATCAAGGTCATTTTCAACTCCTCTCCACTTTCCCCTCATGTAAATCTATCCCAAGAAGAGTCCAAGAAGAAGGAAGGGTTGGTATTGAAAAGGCTAGTCATCATGAACAAATAAGGTCTGATTTTGAAGTTTTCTTTGCTAGGTAAATTTAAATTATAGACAAACATTTATATTATATAGTATAAGATACAAAAATTAACCAACCTTAGCTTCATATATCTCCCTCCATGCCCCAAGTAGCTCTGTAATTTATACAAGAACCTCCTAAGCTTAGATTTACATCTTGGAACCAAGTGTTACAATCAAAAAGGAAAGAAAGGAAATAAAAAAAATATGAGTTCACTTTATCCCCACATCTCCTTCCTCAAGATACTAAGTCCTTTCCCTTATGGATATCCATCTAAAGTGATATGTATAAGAATGAGGAAGTGGTCGTTGTTGAAGAAAATCAACTAGATGAAAGGAATATTGTATACATTTAATCTCTCTTGGAGTCACTCATGTTAAGCATGAGATATAATAAGAGGGGGGATGAATCACTATTTCATATATCATACATTCAAGATATGCAATAAAACTGAAGCAATAACATGCACCACACAAGAGAGAGAAAGAGACCAAATTTCTATGTGGAAACCCAATGTGGGAAAAACCATGAAGAATATTCTCAAGTATATGAATGAGCACCAACTCAAATTACAAGTTCAAAATCACCAAATTTTAGGAGCACCAACCACTTTTTTGAGCACCAACACAACAATGCTTTGTGAGCACTAACCCACAAGAGCACCAACCCCTTTGTTGAGTACCAACATAAGAATGATTCATGAGCACCAACCCCTAGGAGCACTAACCCCTCTTGTGTTTAAAACACAACTATCTCACAATGTTGCTTTCTCACCAAATGATAGAATACTACTACATCTCTTCTCTTTTCTCTCCTCTCCTCTACTCTTCTCAGCTAGATAAAATAATTTGCTTACATACTTATTACAAATGGATACCCAACCCTTCTTTTATAGCTTTCCAAATGACTTTTGTAAATATTATCAATATTTACCTAAGTCTCATGAGAATATTTTCATTACATAAATTTAACAAATTCTAATTCACATAAACCACATAAAATAGAATTCAAAGCCTTAACATTATTTTGACTTGCCTTCCTTTCTACTAGAATACTTACAAGTGTCTATGGCTCTTCGTATTTCTCCATCACTACTTGCTAAATTTTGAATCCAAGGGTCATCAGGTAAGTCCTCATCCTTATGCTCCAAAATTCATAATTTTTTCCATCAAACAAAGGTGCCTTATTTGTATAAAAACCTTCATGTGATCTAGCCATCATGCTTTCCCCAATCTACCTTCAAGATGTTAAACTCTTTTCAAAAGAACCTGATTGGATACCAATTTTTAAGAATAGGATAAAATAATTCATAATATATCATATATCTTTCACTTAATCAAATTCATTTACATTGACCACCTAATCACACATTAAAGATATGCAATAAAATTGAAATCAATAACATGCACCACATGTGTGTGTGTGTGTGTGTGTGTGTGTGTGAGAGAGAGAGAGAGAGAGAGAGAGAGAGAGAGAGAGAGAGAGAGCAGATTTTACATGGAAACTCTAAGTGGGAAAAACCATGAAGAACAATATCAAGTATATAAATGAGCACCAACTCAAGTTTATAATGTTCACAAGCACCAAGTTATAGGAGCACCAACCCCTTTGCTGAGCACCAACACAAAAACTATTTGTGAGCACTAACCCATAGGAGCACAACCCCACTTGTATATAAAACACAACTATCTCTCAATGTTTCTTTCTCAATAAATGATAACATAGTACTATATATCATCTCTTTTCTCTACTCTCCTCTTCTCTTCTTAGCTAGATAAAATCATTCACTTATACACACATAACAAATGGCTTATTAAGCCTCCTTTTATAGCTTTCCAAATGACCTTTGGAATTCACCCTTTGAGACCTTTCAATTCACATAGAAAATGGTGCCAAAATTATCTTACATGACCCTTAAAATTCCTCAAGGTGATGTTGAATGGGAAAATGCATCCGTTTCCTCTTTTGTCTTTATCTGGTGACTCTTCAAATTCCTCAAGGTGACCCTTCATGGGAAAATGTATCCTTTCCCTCTTTTGTCTTTACTTGGTGACTCTTTGACTTCCTCATGGGCCCTCTTTTATATTTATGCAACCAAAAATATATTAATTAATATTAACACACTTTAGCCAAGATATGAACATTAAAAACACCTTTAGACATTAAATGTTATATTTTTAGACTTTTGACATCAATGACAATATTTACAACTCCAAATATATTTTATGCCACTTATGGAGAGAGAACCCATACTTGAAGAGGAAAAAATTGAAAATAAGATTGAACCTATAGCTGATGATGATGATTTGGATGAATTTAAGGATGAAATGGTCTTTAAAACACCCCTTGGAAAATAAGGACACCATTAAATTTTTAGAGACACAAAAGAGAATGAATTACAAGATTGTGATGAACCACAAAGGGAAGACATATCAACTAGGAAGTAATAAGAGTTCCTTCATTACATGAAAAACATCCTTTGTAATCACATGATTGAAGAATGGGAGAGTGTAACATGTATTCAGTCTATATCAACTACAATTCAAGGTGATAATCTCTAAGGGTATGCAATATAATAAAAGGTATGTGCTAAAAAGGTTTCCAACTTCATTAAAGACCAATAGTCCTTTCCTTTCTATGAAGACAAATCTGATGATATACATGAGACCTCATTAATTTATGAGAACTTGAAAGCTGATTATGGTTACATATAATGTAAGTTGATAGTTAGGACCTTTGGCATTAGTTCATTGATATTTGTGATGAATATCAGGGGCTCACACATCATGTAGATACATTTGCTACTAATCATATCAAAAATCATCCATAAGAGAAGTAGGCACAAGGTGACAAAGAGAATGATGAGGTGTTTACTATAGTGAAAATCAAAGTGAAGACATGAGAAACCAGATTAAACTCATATATAAGCTAGAACTATTACTTATCATGTAGAACAAAAATATTTGGGAAGAGTATGATTGGATCCTTCACTCTCATACTCGTCCCATGCACCTAAAATTTAATTCAGGTGGTCTAATCACTCTTCCAAGTGACCAGGGGAGTTATATATATAGATAGATGTTTTCACACATGAATCAAAGTATGATTGCAATCATGTCATCATATGACAACTCCACATCATTTTTCCACAATGGTAATAATACATTCCCATTTGATCTTATGGGAATGAGGTCTAGTTTAGGTTAATTTTGTAGTAGCTAGATGCTTTGTCCAAATAAGTGATTTTCATAAGTAGAAGTTAGTGTCTTGTTCCCTTGGTTCCTTTCCTTGTTTGTCCCTAGTTTTTTAGTGTGTTCTTAGTGTTAGTTTTTTTCCTTGCTTATCTTTATGTGTCCTATTTCTACTGTAAGTCTTTGAGGTGTCAAGAAGAGACTTTAGTCCAAATTTAATCATGTTATACTATTAAATATTTTTCAATGATGTTATGGTGATATCATGAAGGTGTCCAGGTGAGTGGATGAAGTGCCTTGATAATCTATGTGACAATGATAAAGTGTGCAATGTGTTAGTCCTAATATGCTTGGTTGATCTTTAGTTTTGACATGCTTAGAGATGTTCAAGGATGAGTATGATGATTTGAGTATGTTAAATATGTCTCATAAGATGTCTTATATACTTTGAGTGCTTATTTACATGAGTGTAATCCATCTTTTAGTCCATAGTTTTCATCTAGACATTTTGTGTCCAATGGTAAAAAATATGAGTAGGTAGTTTGATGACATCGTGATTACCACGTGTGGATGAGTCAAAGGAATTTGGTCATATTTTTTGATTAAAATTTTTCCTAGTTGATATACATAAAATTTTAGGTCATGTGACAAAGAAAAACATAATATTTTCAATTTCAAAGTTGGGATCCCATGCAGTTTGATAGTGTTTTCCCATAGCCAATTTTGTGACGTGACAAGAAAAATTGAGTAGGAATTTTGATGTTGTTATATTTCACATGTGTGAAGGTGCAAGGAGAAAATGATCATATGGGTTTTTTATTTTTATGCATATTTTATTTTTGATAATTTTTAGATCATGTGATGGAGTGCATCAAAAGGTAAGCATGTGCAAAATTGGCCTTTTAGGCAAGTTTTTGACATAATTGTCTTTGTGGTAGAAATTTTTGATTGAGTAGATTAATGGATCTATGTCTCACATGTGTGAAGGTTTAGGGATCATTTTGACACATGGTTATATTATCTTATGTGAGGATATCATATGGTCCAAATTTTAGATTATGTATCTAAATGAAATAAAAGTTATTAAGGTCCAAAGTTTGCCTTCCTAGAAGATAAGCAATGGTCCCCATAGGCAGTTTTGCATGATGTTAAAGATATGGACTAGATGGAGATCCAATAGTTCATATGAGTTTATATATATATATATATATATATATATATATATATATATATATATATATATATATATATATGGTGTGCAGTAAGTCAAATGGGTTAAATTTTTTAATGGTTAATGAAGTTAAAGATCAAGTTCCTTACAAAAGGATCAATAGAGCATGTTCATTCCAAGATGTCAGGAAGCAACTAAATGAGGACAAGTGTTCAAGGTTTAACATTGATAAAATTTAAACTATAAGGATAAAATGGTGAGTGGTTATTTTTATATATTGATTGAATGGTGCATGATCCATGATAAAGACTTGATAAATCCACATAAATTGACATTGTGTGTTGAATCAAAGTTGCTAGATTACACAAGATGAGGTTAATTGTTCTAAGTTTAAAATTTGGGTATTATAAAACTATGAATTAATTTTTAAATAATATCAATGATATGTATTTAATCTAAATATGATAGGACATGATATGAAATCATATTACCTAAATTTTAACTGTGACCATTTGAATTCAAATATTTGAATTTAATGAAGGAAAGACTAGTGTCTAGTTTTTGGGACATAACTTTCAATCTAGGAAAAATTTGATATTTGTATAAAAAGAGTTTTTATAGAGGAATAAATTGTGAATATTTAAATATATATTTGAATATTTCAAATTATGTATAGTCAAAGTTATGAAGGTTCAAATTTGACTATGTTTTCATACATGTTTTGCAAGTGACCCAAGAAGGATGTTCAAGCTTGTTTTGATATTGGTTTGGTATCTCTTGATGAATTAGATATTGAGGAGTGTTTTAAACTATATGAGGATGTTTTATGATACTTATGAAGGTTTGAACAATCATATCTAGTATGAACAAATTTTTAGAAGTTGATTGTGTGTTCGGTCATAATGGTTGTTGTACAAAATGTTGTTTAACCAATTTGTGCTTAAGAATAAGGGTACTATGATGGATATGGGAACTTAAGGAGGTATTATAGATAATGTGGCATGATTTTATGAGTTGTAAAGTCTTTTTTTATTCTTATTTTTCTCAGAGGAGTGTCAAAGATGTGAATGGGTCATCGTAGGACCTAGAAAGTGACTTAGGCTTATTTGAAAGAGTGTTGTGCTTAAGTGTGACCCATGTAAGATGCCTTAAGGGTGAAGGCATGTGTTGTGGATAAAAAATAATATTTTTAACTTGATAATTCATGAATTTTCAATAAATAGTGAAATCAAATGTGATGTTTTCTACTTTTAGAAGACTTGTGAGAGATTTTGAAGAGGCTTGTGTGTGAGAGTTATGGAGTGGAGAGGTAGAGTGCCTAATAGATGAGTTGATGATTATAAAATTTTGAGGAATATTTGTATGACCTATGGGTAATGTTTTTGATTTTATAATATTGGTATTGTAGGTTGAGGATGAGATAACAGGTCTAAGGTGACCCAAAAGATGGCTTTGGATGAATTGAGTGTGTAGAGTTGAAGAGAGTTGATATAATTTGTATCTCCATTAGATTTATAGGTAATTAGTGTTTAGGATATTTTATGTTCATAGGTGTTGTTGTGGATACTCAACATGTAAGGGGGTTTTTCCCTCCTTGCAAGGTGAAACTTCTTAAAGGTCTAGTTATTATGGTAGCTCAACTAGATAGGTGTGGTAGCACCTTGTGGGATTATAGTATCACTAAATAATGGACGGTAGTTCCTTAATCAGTTTTAGTTGGTCTAGATTGGTTCTTGTTATTATGTGATAGTAATCCAATCTCAAGTTCTAGTGGGTTTTTTCCCCAAGAGGGTTTCCCACATATGACATGTGTTATGTGCTTGATCTTGCATTATCTCTCTTGTTCATTACTATGAATAATGTGTATGCTTCATAATGCTTGTGATAATTGATTAAATTTTTTTAAAGGTTAAAAATTGATTTTGGATTATCTAGGTTCATTTATTCACCCCCCCCCCCCACTCTTAGTTATTATACCTCTAATAATTGGTATCACATTAGGGCCTTTGGTAAAGGCTTGATAGCTTGAAGGTGATCCAAGGAACAATATGGGTAGTCATCAAAGAGGCTTCCCTACTAAGAAAGAACTGATGTTTAATGAATCCAAATATGTTAATTTGAGTACAAAAATGAGGATGCACATTATGTCCCTAGGGTTTGATGTATGACAATCTATTTTTCATTGTTATGTTGTTCTTACTTCTCCTCTATCTAGTGTTGTATAAAAGAAGCTATTTGAGAATAATTCTAAGGAAATGAATTCCATCACTTTTGGTCTTAAAAATACTAAGTTTGCCAAGGTAATCCATTGTAAATCTGCTAAAGAAATATGGGATGAAATGGAGATAATTTATGAAGGAGATTCAAAGGTCAAGATTTCTAATTTGTAGAATCATAGAAGGTAATTTGAAAGTCTCAAGATGAAAGGAGAAGATTATGTGGCATCCTTTTTATAGAGATTTGATGAGACTGTGAACATCATCAGAGGTCTTTGAGAGAACCTTGAAAATGTTACTATAGTTAAATATGTATTAAGGTCTCTATCTCTCATGTTTGATCTAAAAGTATCTAATATATAATAAATTCATGATCTTACTTAGCTGAAGATGGATAAATTACATGTCACCCTTATTGCCTATGATATGAGATTAAATGATGATTTACCACCAAAGAAGGAAACAACATTCAAGACAAAAATGAAGATAAAGAAGAAGTTCCAAGGTAAGAAATCCAACCGAAATGAGATATCTGACATTGAAGAGGATGAACTAATTACTTTAATTATTAGGATATTGAAAACAATCTCAAGGAAGTATAAGCATAAACTACCCTTACAATTTTTTAACTATGGAGAGATAGGACATTTTACTCATAAGTTCCCTCATAATCATGAAAAGAATGATGATGAAGATCATGGTGAAGGCCAAGATGAAGACAATAAGACATATAGGAAGAAATGATTTAGAAAGTATAACAACAACAACAACAACAACAACAACAACAAAAAGTTCTTCAAGAATAATAAGATTCTCTACACCAAATAAGATTGTAGCTCATCAGATGAGAGTGAAGATAGTGACTCATAATATGATCATGAAGATGATGGTCCTTTTAAAGATGAAGATATATTAATGGTTGAGGAAGGAAGTTACTCACATCAAAAAGAGTCTACTTGGAGTAATTTAGATGATGAAGAAGATGAGGTGGACCATGAGACTGCATTGATAAATGCTCTTGAAGAAATAAATATTGAGAAGAAGATCAATAAGAAGATGAATCCTCAATTCAAGGACTATGAAGAGCAATTTAGTGTGTTTGAAGAAAGAATGAATTAAGACACGAAGTAGCATGAATATATAGTCTAACATCTCAGTTGTCAATTATAAATCCTATCTACAAGATTGAAAGCTAAAGAATATGAATGTTCAAGGTATTTTTCTGAAAATGAATCTTTGAAATTAGAGTTATAGAAGTTTACAAGTAAGGTGAAATCATTTATCAAGTTCTATAAGAGTTCTAATGATCTAGATAATCTTATAAATAGTCAAAAGTCTGCTAGTAATAGATCTAGATTGGGTTTTAATGAAGAGTCCAAAGTTTCTTCTCAAGTTGACATGAAGGTCAATGAGATCAAGGTGGTTCAGTGCTTAAAGGTCACCAATTAGTCAAAAAATGATGGTGAAAATAGTTTGAAGACAAATTAGATTAGACAAACTAATTTCATGAGGTATGAAAGATTTAATATTTATTGTTACACATGTAATCAATTTGGTCATAGGGCTAAAGCATGTAAGAGACCTTTTAGAAATGAGTTTGCATGGAAATATGATGGGGGTATTTAGTAAAAAGGTGTGAACAAAAGTTAAGTGATTTAATTATCTTGATATGGGACACTTTGTAAACCATTGTCCACATAAGATTAAACAAGGTGAGTTCTCTTCAAAAAGAGGAGGTTGTTTTGTTTATCATGACATAGGACACATTGCAAGTTTTGTCAAAATAAGGTAAGGTAAGATATGTCTCTTGTAAAAGGTATAGTGTGATTCAATTATCAACAAAGAGTTAACATTGCTAGATTTTGTAAGCAAAGGCCTACAAGATATAATAGGTT